>CABHPP010000699.1:23546-40722 GCA_902168425.1 Peromyscus attwateri | reverse complement strand
GAGGGAGGGAGGGAAAGAGAGAGAGTGAGAGAATGGCCTCAGCCTGGAAATACATGTCATGTCGCCTGAAAGTTTTTTGATTAGTACTTTCTAATATTATATGCAGGTTCCTACTATTACATAGAGAAGGAATTTCTGAACTGTATCTTCATTTTAAAAATCCTAAGACTCTTCCACCATGGCATCAGACTAGCACTTTGCTATAGTTATATCAGGAAGTGAATGACTAGTACACATTTAAAAAATAAGGTAGAAATTGGTACATATATCACAGGATGTATCTATTATTGTCAATTCAGAAATATAAACGTCCCACCAGCTACAAATATTTAAGTAGGCAATATAGGCACCTTGACTCCCAGTAGTCAAACTATGGGCTATGCAGTAATCACAACTGAAGCCTGTTTTATTGATTTACTGTGTAATATTACAGTGACGGGGACCATAAAACAGAAGCAGACAGACTTGGAAATCAGAATTCTTGAGCATATAATCAGAACAATGGCATGTAGAATAATTGGATGCTTCATGACAGATGGCAAGAATATCATGTGTTTCCATCTCTGAATGGAATCAGGAGCACTGGGATCCAAACCCAATGTGTATTCTTGTGAGTAGGACACAAGTGGCTTGATATTCAATGACTATGTTATGTTCATGGACTTAATGATCATCATCATTGAAGAAATGCATGACCCCTTTTTGTACTTTCCAAGGATGACTGATGCTCAGTATGACACCTTTTTTTATAAGATGTTAATACATAAACCAGAAGCCATTTAATCTTTATAAGCTGTTAATCAGTAGTCTAATGTTGACTTCATTTATCTCTCAGAGCCAAGGATTTCTGTCTTGCCAGTATTCACAGTGAGTTCCTTATAGAGCCCTTTATTACATCAAAACTGGAGCTCAAGAAGCTTTATACAAATGAGTATACACACTTGTGTATAGTATATAGTCAAGTTCAAAAAATAAAAATATTGTTTAGAGATTTTAATGACAGGGCTACTCTGGTAACTTTTGACCTCTAATAAAAGCATGTGAGTTTTTTTGTATATGCTATTAAATCAATATATTTATGAAAACATACTTTTTATTCACTAAAAAATTTAACTACAAGTAATACATCTTTCTAATTATGTAGTAAAGAGCAACTGATACCTCCAGGTAATCTTTAAAATAGAAGAAACTGTTTGTTCTCTGATTTATCTTTCATTTTGCTTGTGTGCTTTATTACTAGGAGGAAAATAGATGAATGAAACAGGATTTTTGCTATAGATGATTCTCTTCTCATAATGTTAAGAACCCTCTTGACTTCTCAATAATACCTTGATTATATTATGTATCTTTCTCTGACACCAGTGATGGAAAAGCAAATAAAGGAGGCAGTGTTCAAATAATACACTAACATTGGATCTATGTGGCTCCAACTACCCTGAAATAAGATCAGCAATTAAAATAAAATATCGCATGCTCCTATGGTATGCAAATTGTGCACAAAGTTAGCAAAAAAACGGTTTTTTATCATTGTGAGAATATTGTTTTGGTTTGGGCTTTTTTGTTTTACATTTGAGAGGTTGGAAATAGATGATTACTGTGTTTATTACTATGCTTTTGCTTGCACACAATGGAAAACACAACTCAAACAAAGTTGGCTAATCAACACAATTATAGGTTTTGTGACTGAGAAGTCTTTAAGGTAGTTACCACAGCTCAAAAGGTATTAATAGTAGTTACTTTTATTCCTTTTTTAAATTCTCAACTCCTTTTCCTTCGGTGTTTTTCTCATTCAGTGGTAGCATCTCACTTCATGGTTCACATTGTAGCCCAGTGGATGCCAAGAAATCTTCCATTCACAATCCTATCCAACATAAAAAACATCTGTACCACTGCCTCCAAGTAGATAACCTGAGACACATCCTGATTAGACTAGTTGACTAGTTAAATGACCAGTTAATCTGTAACCTAACTGCCATACTCAATCGATTTCATGCTACCTTTGTGTTTTGCAGTTGTATAAGTTTTCTATAACATATGATAGACACAGATGCATGAAGGAGTGTTCAACAAAACAAGATGCTGTGCAAACAGGAATGAAGTAAATTTAGAAATCAAGGAAATTTACATTCTGAACTTAATATCAAATGCCAGAAATGAACTCACATATTCATGGTTAACTGACAAAGGTACCAAGAACATGCAAAAAAGAAATAATGATATCTAAAAAATGGTGTTGGTAAAATTGTATATCCATATCAGAAGGCTAAAAGTACTTATTTGCGTCACTTCATATACAAAAATCATTCCAAAATTCATTAAAAACTTAAATGTATAACTCCAAACTGTCAAATTACTAGAGGAAGGTATCAAGGAAACGTACATGACATTGGTCCAGGCAGTGATTTTTTTTTTTAATATGGTACCAAAAATATAGTAACAAAAACAAAAGCAAAGGAATGAGATTATTACATAAAATGGAAAAGCTACACACCACAGAAAACAACAAAAAGATAAAATCTTTGCAAATGATCACTCTAATAAGGGGTTAATATCAAATATATACAAGGTGTGCCAGCAACTCAATAGCAAAAAAAAAAAAAAAGGAAAAGAAAAAGAAAAAAGAAATTAATCTGATTTTTAAATTGAGGACCTGGATAGACATTTCTCAAAAGAAGACATATAGTCAATATGTATATGAAAATATGCTCATTATGGCTAATTATCAGGGAAATGCAAATTAAATCCACAATGAGATATCACTTCATGCCTATTAGAATGGCTATTATCCAAATGAGGAAAGATAAAAAGCACTGGTGGGGATGTAGAGAAAGGGAAGCTTTGAACACTGCTGGTGGGAATGCAAATTAATGTGGTCATTATGGAAAACAATATAGAAGTTTCTCAAAAAGTAAAAATAGAACTATGATATGATCCAATAATGCTATTCCTGGGCATACATCCAAAAATGAAATAAATTGTTTTGGCCAAGTGATCTGATGCACTCCTGTGTTCTTTGAAACATTATTTGTAATAACCGTTATGTGGGATCAGCCTAAATGTTCATTAGTGGGAAAATGTATAAGGAGCATCAAATACACACACACACACACACACACACACACACACACACACACACACATATACACACACACACATGCACATATGCATGCCCACACATGCATGCATGTTTGTGCCTTGGAAAACTATTTAGGCTAAAAAGGAAGTTGGTTTGTCATGAATGATCCATGAAAACATTACGTAAGGAGAAATAGTGGGAGGTATAGAAAGACAAATTCTTCTGGTCTTACTCATATGTGGAATCTCTAAAAGTTGAGTTCATAGTGCAGAAAAGAGAGTAGGTAACCAAGGCTGAGATTGAGAGGGTAGATGTTTGGTAGATAATGATTAAAATACAATTTCTACTAAATATGAGGAATAGGTTCAAATATCTACTTCATGCATGGTAACTATAGTTAATACTACATTTTGAAAATCCCTATGAACAGATTTTAAGTATTCTTAACATGAAAAATTCAAAGTATATGAGGCAATGTTTGTGTTAATTACTGTATTGAGCTACAAAATATTGCATACATATTTCAAAATATCAGATTGAACATAACAAACACACACAATTCTTATTTATCAATATTGTTTAATTCCTATGTGCAGTGATATATTTGGGGAATATTTGTAGCACACACAGAGAAACGATTTCTTTGAAATTGTTCACTACAAAAACACTACTGAGATATAGTCAGCTAATATCTATGGTAGGTATCACCAAATAAGATTCCATAAGCATTTTCTGTTGCCTTTAGGAAATCCTGTGCTACTCTCACTAGTCCAAGATCACTGCAAGCTTCTAAGTTCATCTTCTCTCTTATCTCCTGAGGAGTCTGAACACCATCTAATTTTACTTCACATATATTCCATCAAGACTACTCTCTGCATCAGCAGCATGATAAATAACAGCATCCAGGAGGAACTCTGACTCCTCAGTAATCAGAAACAAATGGTTGGTCCAACTGCAAGATCTAAGATTGTTAGCCAGTGTGAAGACAGGGACTAAAACTAGAAAGTGACTATCACAGGTACACTTATATATGCTTCTACAATATAATGCTCTGCTGTTTGTTGTCTGGGTCACATCTTATTTCATTTTGAACTGGATTTATTGAGTTCTTTGTTCTTAAACAGCTACTGGTGATCCTTTAATAGTGACTAAAGTAAAAGTCTAAATATCCTTCTTCAGGGGCATTCAAATGACCTTGACATGTTTCTATTTGTTTCTGTTTTCCAGAAAAAAAATTATTCCATTCCAGCAGGCACATAAAACTTACTGGCTCTTGAAATATTTCTTTTGTTTTTGTTTCTTTTCTTCATGTCACTTAAAAATAAGAGAAAGTGACGTAAGTCTCTTCTTTTGTGGAGCATACATGGGCTGCAAAGAGGGTGCCTAGAGGAAGTTAGACAAATAGAGCTTAAGCTTTAAACTGTTTACACAGAGGGTGGATACAAATGGTACCAGAGGAAGTTAGTTTAAGCTGTTTATGCAGAGAATAGATACAAAGGATGGCTGAGAGGAAGTTAGTTTGGGTTGTTTGTAAGGAGATTAGAGACAAATGATGAGGAAGTTAGCTCAAGTTATTTATGCTAAGATAAGATACTAAAAACAGGAAATGATGTCAGTGCATAAACAATTTGTAAAGAGGGTGACCTTTAAAGTGATTGGTTGGTTCTTTCACCCCTTCCTAGGGTTCTGAGGTTTTCTGGTATAAAAGAGGCTTATTGCCTATCAATAAACAAGTTCTTGCTTGACTTGACTCCCTGCTGGGTCTGATTGTCTCTGGGTAAGAGGGAGGCTGGGGAACAAGCCAGCTGAGTACTTACCTTTCCTTAGTACCAGGCCACCGCTTCACAGGTGTTCTAAGTTCCCAGTGGAGCAGGTCCCCACATTCTTTGTCCCTTTTTCAAGGAGGACTGCCAGTTTCCAAATATTAGCATCCCCCAAGCTGGAAAAACATTTGAATTGCCTACCTCATAGCACACAGACTTCGTTGCACATTAAATATGCCCTGCATTGGCAGCAACTTTTTCTCTAGCCAAAGTTGATGTTATAATGGCTTAAAATACAGAAGCTCAGCAGTAAAATGTATGTATATAACCAACAGCCTTGGAAAAGTACTGGTGGACTGAGAGTTAAGTAAGGTTTTATACAATCTGTTGAATGTTTTAATGAATTATTACGCATTTTAATCAGGCAAAAATCTGGAATCTATGCTAAACAGCTAAAAAAAGATGTACTGGCTTTAGATTAATATTTCTATATTATAGAACTTAATTTACTTTCAAGAACTCCTCTTTTAATTATTACCAGCTTGTACATAATAAAAATATAATGTGAGTTATAGTTACCTGTTTGAGCTAGTGAGGTACTCCATTGCTTAAGCACAATATAAAACTGTTCTCTGAGAATATTTATTGTAGGTATAGTTCAACTTTAGAAGAGTTGTTGATATTAAAGAACATTCAATTTTGTAGAGGGGATGAATACTTAAGGTAGAGAACAAGGCAGTAAATGGATAAGAGTGGTTCATAGTACACTTTTATAATTAATATTAGTCTTATTGGTGTCCTTCCTATTAAAACTGCCATTAATCTTATTAACTTACAGTGGAAGTCCATATATTCTGTCTAGACATTTGCTTTTGTTTGCTGATAAACCAGTGGTGTGGTTTGTTGCCCCTCATGGGACTGAGGCACTCTTGGCAGAATTACAGCCAGTGAATTTTATCATATCCTCATTCAAAATTTATTCAAGCCAATGGCTCTCCAACTTTAATGTATACTAGAGCCGCTGGAAGTCTAGATGCCAGAGCATCTAGTGTGTAACTCTACAGAGTGCCTAGTGGGCATACAGTACACTAAGTAGGTCTACAGTGTGTTCAGTACTCTGCCTTTGCTTGTACTCATGAGATGCCACCGCTCCTATTTGGAGAATCATTGCCATAAACTCATCCAAGGTGACATCTTTCATGTTGGAAACAGTCCATCTCTCCCCAGTGTAAGACAGCAGCATTCTCTTATCTTAAACAGACAGATCTATTGGGTCATCTCAGCTTCAGCTCTTCTAGTGGTGTTCATGGACTCATTTGTTTTCACCATATTGAACTTCAACAATTCCCTCTATCCAATGCTATATCTATTCTCTCCATATAGTTATTGATCCTGTGGGTGCTGCAAGAAACTATTGATTGCCTAAACATATCTGCCTGACATATTAATACTTTCTAGTATTTCTTGAATGCCATTCAAACTTGTGCCTACTCATTTGCATTATCTCCAGACTAGATGAATAAAATTTCTGTCTTCTGCCTACTGAATGATACAAGAAGAAAAGGTGCAGAGAATCATAATATCCTGCTCCCAATAAGCCCTTCATATTTTTCAATAGTACAAGAAAGCTTATCTAAGTAGTTTTCTCTTTTTGTCTCTGCACTAAAATATCCTGTATTTTTTCCTATCCCCTGCTTCATATCCTGATATATTCTCAGAAGATGGCCAGTTTATTGGCTGGTTTTACACACAAGATGACAAAGCCATCCTCCATGTCTTGATTTTCCTCTTATTTAAATCTCATTGTTATCAAGTCCTATTGATATTATCCACAAAATATCTCTTCATTTTTCCAAATCTCACCTTCCCACAAAGCCATTTATAAGAGCATTCATGAGCACTAGAAAGTGCAAAGAAAATTTTCAGTTCTCATTCAACTTCCTGACTAAAATATAGCTTACAAAAGATCACAGTCCTTTGGTGGAGCTGCCTGATGGCACAGGGTTGTGGAGCAGCCTGACGGCACAAAACGGCTGCCGCAAAGAATTAGTGACACTGTTCCATGGTTATGCAGGAGAAGACTCATGGGTAGAAATCTCTTCATTCTCTGCAGTCAGAGAAAGTAAGAGAAATAAATTCAAATACTTAAATATGATAGTGCAGTAGGTATGTGTCACATAGCTCTAAGACAGAAATGTTGTATCACAGAATCACAGTAAGATTGTGTGCCTTGTATTAAAAAAAAAATACACCCCAAGCCCAAGACATTTCTTAATGCTGAGAGTGGTCATTCATATACTCCACTAAAAATGGGACATACACAAACACTAAGGCCTAAATGTAGGAAAAAAGACCTATACTTCCATTTATGTTAGCAAGAAAGAAGCAAACAGAGTGTGTGTGTTTCAATATGTTCCCAAATAAACCAGAGGCACGGGTAGGAGGATAACGGAGGCCAAACTATTTTTTTTTATGTGTGCCATAAAGGTATAACAATAGGTAGATAGAAAACTTTTGTTGAGCTAAAATGAATTTTCCATATTTAATTACCAAGTTATTTTACTTAATATACGGCACTATTCTGCTTTGCGTTTCACTCTCACTCTCCATTAAAATATTATGACCTGTCATTATAACTTAAGAGGATTATAAGGTGATTTCTAAAAATATAGCATGGGTTATCATAAGAAGCTTGGGTCAAAAACAATGTGATTGTGTGCTAATATTTTTGGAACTAAGTATTTAACTTCTCATTTCTCTTTAGTCCAAAGATGATAGTATATTGATCTATGTCACTCGTCAATGTCACACAGTCACTCAAATTGTTCCAATTTATTAAACAAGTGTTCTTTGTAGTTTTGTATTTAAAAAAAATGAGCTTATAGTTTTCAAAAGTATGTAAAAATGGAGATATTAACAAGGTATAGACATATACTAAGCTATGGTCCTTTCTGGGTAAATATGTAATAAAGAATGAAATAAACTCCATTTGATCATATCGTAAGGTCCGTAATTCCATAAGCACTTATGCTTATTTTGCCTATTATGAAGTAAATGGGAGCATTTATTGTATGCCTACCATGTTAATTCCCATGTCAAGCAGACACTGAGGATACAAACTTGAACAAGATAGAATTTTTGCCAACGTATCAAAATTGACTACCTAATTTATGAAGAAACATTAAGTTATAAAACCTTAATTATGCAATCCATGATGTGTTCTTCATACTGTGGAAGAGTTAAGTCATGTTTATTGTTGTTGTAAAAAAGCCTGCACAGGAGAAATTGTGAAGTTGTCTTCTCAAGAAAGTAACTGCAAGACAATGTTCTTCCTTAGATTTACCCAGGTTACCCTCTTTTCTACTCTGTAGCTTTCAAACTGAGTATAGAGCATGTGTGAGAAATAAAGGAGGCCAGACCAGCATAGCCCAAGCTCTCTCTCAGGTCCTCTGTCCTAAAAAAATTATATGTTTTTTTATGGTTTGGGGAGGTTTTATTTTTTTTTTTTGTTTTATGTGTTTTTTTGTTTGTTTGTTTGTTTTTTGTTTCTGGTTTTTTTGAGACAGGGTTTTTCTGTGCAGCTTTGCTGCCTGTCCTGTATCTTGCTCTGTAGACCAGGCTGGTCTTGAACTCACAGAGACCTGCCTGGCTCTGCCTCCCTAGTGCTGGGATAAAAGGCGTGTACCACCACCGCCCGGCTGTCCTTTTATGTTTTATCAGGATGATTCATATGCTCCTTGGATGTTAAACTCAGTTCTATTTTAGGGCACATCATTAACAGACTTTTGACCTTAAAAATTTTAGGCCAAGGAAGAAAAGGCACCAAATTGTTAGTCACAGGCTAGAACTCATTATTATTACCCTACAGTGAAACTTATTGACTTTATTGAATGAAAATTGCTGTGGGATGTTCTGTATGGCAAATGTGTTGCTAATAAAGCACTGATTGGCCAGTGGCTAAGCAGGAAGTAGGCGGGACTAACAGAGAGAATTAAAAGAGCAGGAAGGCAGAAGGAGAAGCCTGCCAGCCTGCCAGCCTGCCAGCCAGCAACCGCCAGGACAAGCAGCATGTAAAGATGCCGGTAAGCCACGAGCCATGTGGCAAGATATAGATTTATGGAAATGGATAACTTAAGATATAAGGACAGTTAGCAAGAAGCCTGCCACGGCCATACAGTTTATAAGCAATATAAGTCTCTGTGTTTCCTTGGTTGGGTCTGAGTGACTGTGGGACTGGCAGGTGAAAGAGATTTATCCTGACTGTGGGCCAGGCAGGAAAACTTAAGCAACAGAAAATAATCATTAGAATGCGAGTCAACCCAAGTGCTTGCTTTATATCCCCTATGTACACAATGATCCTAAAATTCCATGTAATTTAAGCAGAATGATATGGTCCTATAATTTTATGCATAATACTCAATATACAAAAAAGTTATTCACAAAATAATTTTTATCTTTATTACTTTGATAAGTTGATAAAGTTAAAATGATGAGGGTAATCTTAGAATATCTTTGAGATTATGACTCTTTCCATCTGGAAGGGAGATTAAAAGAACAATAGCTGATTAGCCATTTATTTCCAAAAATTCATATACACTGAGAGTCTGATTGGATTTTTCTGTATTATCCAGATGTTGAACATATGTAGAATAAACTTTAAAATTAGAATAAGTAACTGACACTGAATAAGTCAGAGGTTAGGTCAGCAGTGGCTGACCTTTGTAGAGGCATTTATGTGTTTAATGACATCAACACTCATGGAATGCAAACTTCACCATCCTGCACTACTATACAGTAACTATATACTGGCTCTCTGCCACTGGCCCTTCTAAGTTCCTTTTCTTATTAACTTTTCAGAAATCCTCTCACACAAAAAAGTTTGATCATGCTCAGTGTGAACTCTCCCAGGAGAACTATCATTTAAAGCCATTAATTAAACAGAACAATCTTTGACTTTAGAAGTTCAAAAAATGTATTCAATACAAAATGGAAGGAAGCTTTCTAAGAAGGACATTTCTCCAATATACTTCCATAAATCTAAACATGAGAATATCTACTCCATATATAACTCGAAAAACAACGGGGTCCTTACTTTGCAAAACTACATCAAGTAAAGATGACTCTAATCTTAATGTTTACCATTGTGAGCATCATAACTGCCATTTGCCTCCATGAATGATTTTACTTTTACCCCTTGCAGATTTGTATACTATTATCAAAAAAAAATAGAGAGAACAAACATGTGTGTGTCTTATATATGAATAAACCAAGGCCATTATATTGACATGAAAATGAAAAATCATATAAATAACAAATATATGTTATAATTTGAATACAAAATGTCTTCTCCAGACTCATATAGAGTACTTGGTTTCTAGTTCTTGGGCTCTTGAGAAACAGTTGGGTCCTAAGTCTCTGACCTACTCAATGGATTATCCCTTGACAGATTCCATAGAGGATAGCATTATTGAGAGGTGGAAAAAGGAGAAGCAGAGTGTGTTTCAAGGAAGTAGGGCATGCTCTGGAAATGTGTGTCTTGTTCTCTCCCTTGTCTTTTGCTCTATCCCTCTTGCCACCACAAAGGAGCTGCTTTTCTCAGCAACTTGTTCCTCATAGTAATGCTCTGCCTCCTCATAGGCTCAGAGCCCACCATGGTGGACTGAAACTGAGAGTCAAAATAAAAAAAAAAAATGTCCTTCTTTTAAGAAGTGTATGCGCCAGGCGGTGGTGGCGCATGCCTTTAATCCCAGCACTCGGGGGAGGCAGAGGCAGGCGGATCTCTGTGAGTTCGAGGCCAGCCTGGTCTCCCAAGCAAGTTCCAGGAAAGGCGCAAAGCTACACAGAGAAACCCTGTCTCGACCCCCCCCCCCCAAAAAAAAAGAAGCGTATGCCACGTATTGTGCCGTGGAAATCAGCATCTGACTAACACAGTGTGTATAGGGGAAGGGCTGGGTGGTTGAAACAGATTCTTTGCATTTTGTGTCTACTGCAAAATTCCATGGATACTCAAAATGCTTAGAGCAAATCATTCTGATAGTGTCTGAGTTGGTAAGTGCTCGCCCTGTCTGAGAGAGGGTGGAGAAAACAGCTCTTCCTAAGAATATTTGCCTAATGGATCAGTACAACTAACTGTTGTGGAGAATGGCAATTTCATGGGAGGCCTTCAGTAAGCACCATCTGATGTTTTAAATGAACAAATACTGTTCTACTGGGCCAGCAAGCTACTTGACTGACAGCTAACAAATCTATCCCCTTTCACTTGTTGCCTTAAGCATGAAGCTGTCAATTAGGCAGCCTCTTCTTCGACAACCAGTCAGACTATTTATCATCATGGCAGCCTGGCAGCTCTGAACACTGCATGCATTTCCCTAGGAAACTCCATGTCAGTTTTGAGAAACACCATGACCATGATTGCCACTAAAGCCACAACCTCTGCTCTAGTAAGCTACATTTGAGGGATGACCCTTATGACCAGTTGAACCATCTCCTTGAGATTTCACTTCATCCAGGACAAGCCTAGGTGGACTCACCTTGCAGCAATTCTCAGTCAGAGCCAATCCCTTTGAAGCTCAATAAAATGTTTGTTGTTAATGCATATACATGGCTTGTCATTGGTATAATGAGGAGAGACTCACAAACAAGTGTGGTGGTTGATGGAACAGGAAGGGTACAAGAATGATATCCTCTATAGGGGCTGTGTAAACAGGCTTTCCTTTTCTCTTGGTAGTTAGTACATGAGACTTTCTTTTCCCATTTGCTAAATATAAGCCCCCTAAAAATGTCTCCTCAGGGTAATCTTTTAGTGCTTACTAGTGACCTTTGTTATGGGCAGAGATAATTAAGTTGGTAATGCTAAGAACAGCAAAACCCTTGCTTTGCCCCCTATAGGCACTAGGCAGCAGCAACTGGAGGCTAGCTGGAAAATGACTCTGGAAGGCATATGAGCCTCTGGTCCACAGAGCCACTTGTGTACTTGGTTCAAAAAGTTGAAGAGTTCCAGAAAGCAGCTAAGAGAAAAACTACAGAGAGTAAGAAGGAATGAAGAATGGTGTTCTGGAGGCAATGAATACCTAAGTCTACAAAAGACAAGAGGCTGTAAGAGAGATGAGCAGCACTGCAGATCCTACTCACTGGAGGACTTCCAGAGATATACTAAAGGTAAAAGTGGAGGGTGCTAACATTCCAAACCTGGAACATACTAGTTGTCAAGTCCCACGTCTTCGATAGTCACAGCCTAGAGCAATAAAATACTAACTGGAGCATCTTGGACTGTAACTCTCTGTCTTTGAAAACCTAGAGTCATAAGCCCTTAGTTCTCAATGCCTACACCCCAAGCCTCTTATTCTATGCACTTGGAACCATGAGTCTCCGATTCTTAGTACCTATAGCTATTAACCTCTAGGGTGGTATTAACGCCAAGTGACGTAGAGCTTGGTCCTGGAAACCTGACAGGGACAACAAAAAGCACAGCAGGAACACAAGAACAGAGAAGCTGGGATGATCTGGTGGGCTGTGCTTTCTCTGATGGGGCAGCACCCACTACCGTGCAACAAGCCAGCAGCTCAGCTCCTCGGTTATATAGCAAGGGGGCTGGGGTAGGGGGTGCAATCCCTGAAGAGGAGCAGTCTCAGGTTCTGGTCATTCAAGAGGAAGAAGCTGCTAGTGCTAGTTTTTGCACACACTGTCAACACCTGCACATGGACCAGAAGTGTCAATTCCCATGGGTCTGAGTCACGGGGCTCCTTGTCAATAATACACATTCATTCCAGAATTCATTCACTCCTTATACATTCCTCCGCTCCCCACAGATTGAAGGTTAGTTTATTAATGTCAGAACCCAAGGGAATTCCTCCCTGTCTGTTTAAGGAGCAAAAGAACCCACAGTCATCCCTTTGTCCCAGTGGTATGGCTGGAGCAATTCATACTTCATGTTTATTATTCCTTAAAATAGATATATTTGCAAGGTTTCCATGGAGATTAATAAAAACCCTTAATATTGTTAATATTACAACTGTAGTAATTATATTGGTGATTTATTATTACACTTTTCTTTGAAGAGAAAATCTGATAAACAAGACACATAAATGGGTCATTAATTCAAAAAAAAAGGACTAAGAATCAAGTTATAAGAATGTTAGGACTTGATTTTTAAAAATGTTTAGAAAAAGCTGGGAAGTGTCTTTTGTTGAAACCATCTCTAATAACCTGAAGACAGTAACTCAAACATTATTTGTAAATACTTCCTTCCAAACTCTACATGGAAATCATTATTAGGCCATTTGTCAGTGGGGGAAAATATCACTTCACAGTGACTTAAAAAAAAATGCTTCTCAAGAATTCTCACCTACAGTTTCATAGAACACATCTAAATAAGTCAGTAAGTGTGGGTGGGTTGCTAGGAAATACTGCAGTTTGAAGTGCATATGTGATAGCTCAGAAAAAACGTGGATTCATCTAGAAAGTGAATTATAAAATTTAAGTGGACAAATCCAGTCATAAGTATACATTTTTAAGACATTTCAAATGCTACCAACTGTGCAGAATGACCCACTGTAAGTTTATAATAACCACATGGCCTGTGCTTCAGATAATCATAATAGGGCCAGGAAAACATTATCACTCAACAAGAATATTCCCTACCATCCCTTGATCTATTTGCCACTTAAGGTCCTTTAGTTTCAGCAAATAAGCCGAATGCTTCCAACACAGAACTCTGAGCCCCGTGGTTGTTCCATGGATGTTAACTTATAAATTAAATAAACTCAATTTTTCTTGATCATTTTCCTAACTGTTTCTATTCCTCCTCTTCCTTGGGAATTTACTTTCCCCAAAATATTAAAGTAAACTGAGGTTCTCTTTAAGTGTATGCATGGGAAAATATGAAATTTTCTACTTTCCCATTTTAGGATTTAGAAATACTCTGAACACATCGTGGTGTCTTTTAAATGCCCACTATGGATAAGAGTAATTAGAATTTTGGATACTGGAAAATGATGGCTCAGTCGATAAAGGGCTTGACTTCCAAATAGAAAGAACTGAGCTCCATCCCCAGAGCCCACACTGAAATAAATGCCAGAAGTGTTGGCACTCATTTGTAATGCCTGCTCCATGGAGGTCAAGTTAGGTGGGTGCCTGGGACTCACTGGCCTGGCAGCCTAGCCTACTTGATGATTTCCAGGTCAATTAGAGCATTTGTCTTAAAAAGCAAGGTGATGGGTACATAGGAATAAGACTCAAGACAGTCACTGGGTCTCCACATCCACATCCACACACATGTATGCACACTCCACATATACGTATGTACTTGCCCAAAGACGAACACACAAACACACACAAATAGAATTTAAACAAATAGAATGCATTGTCCCCAACTGTGAATGAATGGCTTAACAAATGGTTCTCCATCGTCAGATGATAAGTGATCTTGTTCCTTTCCATCCAAATTCCATTTTATGGGAAGGAAAATGGATGTAGTTTTCCTTACGCAGAAGGCAGCGGGAAAATGCCAAGATTCCAGTCTCGACCACATCTTCACCTCAATTGTCTTTTCAAGCTATATAGGTTACATTAAGGAATGACTGAGGACAATGACACTGTGGTGCCTAAATACATACAGAAAATTGACCCAATGAGCCATTTTTAACTTAACTGGTAGAAAGGAGGACAGACAGAGTTTCACTTTCATACAGATGTACAGAGCTGTGGCAAGGCAGTAAGTGTTTTCACAAGTGTTGAGTTTCACCTTAAAGGCACTGACAGGTACTCTGTTTTCCTCCTTCACTCAAAAGAGTTAAGAATTTAGTTATTTTTCTCTAATTAAAATAAAATATGGAAAATAAACAAGCTTTGAAATCTAAATCAATAATAATGAATGAATTTCATAGTGCTTCTATGGTCTCGCCCTTACCTTTAGAGTATACAGTTATGTTTTTTGAAGACTAGGAAATAACACACTCCAGGGAACCAAGTAGGACTGGCTAAAAATTCTACTTTAATGCTTTGCTGTTGTTATTTCATCACTTATTTTAAAAACGCTGGGATGAGTCCTTTTGGAAATCCAGACTTCTGCATTTCTTGCACAGACTCTATGGGCCTGGAGAATAATTTCATCGGAGTTTAAATCTTTACTTTGGTAGTTCATCAGCCTCATCTGTCACGTTTGTGTCACTGAAATGAGAAAAGCCTTAGAAGGCAGGAAAAAAATTAAAAACAAATTAATGTGGGAAGATGATATAAATCAAGTGGCAAAGCCAAGAGTGAATTATCAAAGGGTCTTTCATCAGGAGGGAACACATTTTCCTTTCTCTCCAAAGGAACCCATTATGTGTTTTTGTTTGCACTATTATCCTTCAAGTGGCATATTAAAGAAATGGATTTATTAGGATTTGGAATGTGTTTTAGTCTGATAGAAAAGAATAGTGGTCCCTCAAATTTAATTTGGAAAGATATAAACTTTGAAAGTCTATGCAGACCCTGGCTAGTAATGAGTGCTAAGAAAAACAAATATTATTTTTAACTTAAGACATAAATGAATCTTCCCTTATAGGAAAAATACAACTATCCTATTATTCTATCTGCAATCTTCAGAATTTATTCAGGTAAATATGACAGTTGGACATTTTTGTGACAAACACATGCTTTGTTTTTGGTGGACGGAATCAAACAATTGAAACAAGGATTGCCTGTGATTTCTATGCTTGCTTTCTTTTGGGGTAAACTGAATATACATACCAATGGGTTTTAACAGACTCATCTCTCAAGGCATTTCAGGAAAGGGCAAAGGTAGGTAGAAATCTAAACATAAAATAAATACTTGCCTTATAACTGTCCAACCATCATACGCATTTTTTAGTAGAGAAATATAAACAGACATGCTGTAATCTTCAAGGAAGAGAGTGATTGGGTGTGAACATGCCTGTGTGTGTCAGACAAGGATCACAGGAAGTCTTGCCCAGAGGTCAACCTGCTGTGGAATAATCCTTTTCTACATTATGAATATGTATTACTCTCATTGCTTAATAAAAAAGCTGACAGGCTGATAGCCGGACAGGAAGTTAAGTGGGAAAGAAACTGAGAACGATGAGAAGGAGGGCAAAGTCAGGAGAGACGCTGGCTAGCCACCCAGGAAGCAAGACATGCTAGAGGACAGGTAAAGCCATGAGCCACATGATAATACATAGATTAATAGAAATGGATTAATTTAAATGTAAGAGTTCGCTAGTAACAAGCCTGAGCTATTGTCCAAGGATTTGTAATTAATATAGGCCTCTGAGTGATTATTTGGGACTGGGCAGTCAGGACAGGAAATGCCCATTTACATATTTAGCACGTTTTTCTACTGGCTCAGGCTGCAGGTGAGTCAAAGTTACAGAGCTGAAAGAAAAAGAAATTTGGGCTGGGCGGTGGTGGCGGCGCACGCCTTTAATCCCAGCACTTGGGAGGCAGAGGCAGGCGGATCTCTGTGAGTCCGAGGCCAGCCTGGTCTCCAAAGCGAGTTCCAGGAAAGGCACAAAGCTACACAGAGAAACCCTGTCTCGAAACACCAAAAAAAAAAAAAAAAAAAAAGAAATTGGTCTTAATGGACAATTTTTTCTCACTAATCAATGGGGGAAAAGTGTATAGCTTAGTAATTGTTAGGTAAAGACTGGAAATTTGGAGTGGCTATGCCTCATGGGTAAGCAAAAAGGAGTCAAGTGGGAAAAGGTAGTCCTTTAAAAGTCACTACTTCCTGAACACAAAGGATAGGAGGATTTGTTTAATGTTGGCTTTTTGTCCCAAGGGCAAAGGTAAAAATTAACATTATCAGCCCGGGTGCCACCTCCACATCTTTCTTCTGCTCCTGGTAACTTCCCATCTCTGCTACAAAGATCCCAGGAGACGTAGGTCCACTGTTAAAAAAAAAAAAAAATGGATGGAAGGCAGGGGTTAGAAGTCTTCAAAGAAGGCCCCGTTGGGACAACGGTATATGATCTGAGAGACTGAACTCTTAAAATCATCTCATTTTAGGGCGGAGGTTACAGCTCAGTAGGCAATGCATGCTGGTCCAACATGAAGAACTGAGTTTGAATCCCTAACAACCACATCAAAATCCAGGTGTGGTAGCTCATAGCTGCTCCACTGCTGAGTCAGAGACAGGCCAATGTCAAGAACTTGCTGACCCGATTAGCTAAAATGGCAAGTTATGGGTTTAGTGGGGGACCCTGTCTCCATAAGGTATCAAGTGTTAGAGGAAACCAGATTGGCTCTAGTCTCTCATGTTGACTGGGGAAGACATCAGCATACACACATTCTCTCTCTCTCTCTCTCTCTCTCTCTCTCTCTCTCTCTCTCTCTCTCT
>CABHPP010000698.1:0-17820 GCA_902168425.1 Peromyscus attwateri | reverse complement strand
TATCTTAGAGACTAAAGAAACAGAAGGCAGCCTGGTGGCAGTAAGATCCTTAAAAAGGGTAGGTGGGTTCCTGGATCACTTTTCCTGCATCAAATTCTCACCTCTATGACCATGGCAAGCTGTCCCTGCACTGTTCCAGCATCCTGCTACTCCTAACAACTACAGCAGCAGCACTACAGCCTCCCCATCTCTGTATTTCATCATCAGCCTTGGTTGACTCCTTGTCCAGCTAGATCCAGGTCCTGGGGATTCCAGGGACTAGTTCTAGGGCTCCAAATGATCAGGTCATCACTCAATGAACATCTCCTTCATCTCCAAAAATAAATGAGATAGGCAAGATAAGAGCTGGGATGGTGCACAGGGTCTGTGAGCTTTTGCAGCCCCAACTTCCTGCCTCTCCAGGCCAAACCCACAAATCACCTACTATGCATACCCTCTCCCTGAGGCAAACTGAACAGAAATTCCTCTACTTCTCTCCCCACAAGCACTGCAATCTAGAGGTGCACCCCCAGATAAGTCCCTCACAGACACACCCATAGAACATGTTCACAGACATCCCTCTCCCCTGGAAATGCCCTTTCAGATGTTATTTTTAGCCTGACTCAGATGACCTGGGAAACCTGTGGTGACTTCAGTTTTGAGGAAAGAGGAGAATGTGGAGTGCTTGGCAGCTAAACTGGAGACCTGCTCTAAGATCAAGACCAGTGGAGACAGCAAGGCAGCCCATCCACTGCAAAGCACAGGGCCCTGGGGGAGGAGACCTGGACCTTCAGAGCAGGAAGCTGGGAAGCCAAAGCCACAGCTAGCATGGAAGACTGACCCTAAGATCTGCAAGAAGATCTCAGGTAGAGAAGCAAACATGGCCAGTACACATACTAACATAGAAGGTTTAGGGAAATCTAATGAGACTCTCTTTCTAGAAAAAGTACTATAGGAAACTAATGACTATTGAGAGGGAAAATTGTTTTTCCCAGATGTCAGTATCCTAGTTGGTTATCCAAAACAAAGTGGTCTGCCCTAAAATCATATAATTAGAAGAAATAATGGACTCAGTAGTTCATATTTATTTATGAGCATAGACATATAAATAACAAAAGCGAAACAACCAATTTGAAATGAAGTGGGGGCACGTGGTAGGTTTCCTTTTGTGCCATGATCCAGCTCCAAAATCATGACACAGAGACTTATTAGTTATAATGCTTCCTGTCACATGGATTACAGCAGATTTGGATTCTGCCCTTTCCACCTACTAACATCATGCACACCTGAGAAACCTCTGAAGATCAGAAACTCCTATTGTCTCCTGGAACTAAACTTTATAGAACCACACCATTGTGTCTGGTGATAGCAGAAACTTAGAGCATTCTAATCATATATTGCTCAAAATCTGTTTTCCTACTGCACACCAAAAGCATGGCCATGTGTGCACACTGGACAGTGATACTACAAGCATCATGTCCTCCCATGCCAGGACTGCAGAGTCTCCCTCTCCCCAGGAAATGCATTCACATTGAGGCTCAGAGTACAAGGGTCACTTCCCAGGTCATCACATGAACCGACACAATCACAGTCTGGCTCATAATTAATCCAAATCCCAACAGAAATGACAGCTCAGCAGACCTGTTATGAACACTCTACACTCACCATGGCATATCTTGTGGTCTTCTTTACAACTCACTACAGCAGAAGCAGAGGAGAATCCTGCACAGAACCTGAAAGCCACCTACCACTAACTGGTGCTCCTAATTGCTAAGACTTCCCAGAGTCCCCCATTGGCTAGGGCCACCCAGTTAGGCCTCAGAATATTAACAGCTCCCCTACTGGGTGATCAGAGATCAAATGATTTAGAAAGCACAGTCCTTCCACCTCTCCCCTTCCAGCTCAGCATACATGCCTTAGTCAGGAAAGTTTGTATTTTAGTACACATTCTTCCACTCTCCTAAAGCACACCATGGTCCTTATCCAAAACACAGGGTCCTTTGTGTGCACGTTCTATTACACACTAAATGTGCATTGAAGCCAACCCATTGCCTTGTAGCTGGGACAACTACCAATAGTTATATGTCATATTCACACAGTAACATTGCTAATGTTTAACTGTTGTTACTGGTTAACTTTTGTTAAGAAAAATAGACTGTGAATTAGAAAACAAGGAGGGGTGATAGCAAAGCTTAGCTATAGGAAAGAGAATGTGGATATGATTTAATTATAATCTCAAAAAATTATATTGAGAGGTTGAAACAAGCTTTATGTCCATGGGCTCCAGAGACTAGGAATTTATATTACAGCACATCAAAGATTTCTCCAAACTTTCATATCAGGGTTAACATCTAAAACCAGAAAAATAACAATCCTGTTAGGCACAGTCACAACATTTTACACAGATCTATTTTGGTTGAACTACTATAACTATAGCAACTTGGGTTCAAGATAAGTTTAGTCGTTTACCCAGATTCATGATTGCCCCGGTCTATGAATCCCAAAAATGACCAATCAGGGCATTTCTGGAGCATCTGAAAGTGATTCCCAAATGCCACATTGCTAATCTCAACTACTGTTGAAGTAAGAAAGATCTCAACCTCCATCCTGCCTCTCCCTTTCTGCAATGTGACTCTACCTGCTTCAAAGTTAGTCTGTGAACTTAACACTTGCACAGGTCTCTCTTCATTTACAAGTCCCCACTAAAAGTCGGAGACATTGGAGGTCACTCATTAACTGGTCTACTTTTCCTTCTCACTGACAAGTCAAGACCCAGAATGGATGGAATTGTGGGACTGTCTTCCTAGCAGTGGGCAACAAAGGCAAGATTAGGTGTTCAAAGCAATTCTCAATTATATAGTGTGATGCAGGCCTGAGCTACAAGATACACTGATCTAAACCTGTGGTTCTCCACCTACCTAAGGCTGTAACAATTTAGTACAGTTCCTCATGATGTGGTGACCCCTCAACTATAAAGTTATTTTCACTGCTACTTCATAACTACATTTTTGCTACTGCTAGGAATTATAATATAAATAACTGCCTGTGCTTTTTGATGGTCTTAGGCCAATCCTGTAATAGGGTCATTTGATTACCCAGATGGAGCAATGATCTGGCATGTTGAGAATTACTGCTCTAAACAGACATAAATGCATAGATGAATAAATAAATAGCATTGAAAAAAATGAAATGAGTTCTGAAAATGGAAAACATTGTTAAATAGTAAATAATTACAGTAATACATTTTAAAAAATGAATTTTAAAAATGATACCAATAATTTATGTTTTATAATGATAAAAATAATTGGAAGGACACTTAGGTATACTGACATTGAAATGGAGTAGGTAATACTTTGATAGAGAGAATACCATTAATAAGACACTGTATGACTTTGTCTCATGAAAAGTGTTAGCCACTGATTGTTGTGAGCTAACACATGGAGTTACAGCCAATGGCCTGTGTCTCAAACCTCTGAGTTAATTTAACTGTGTCAACCAGAATTCCACATATCTAAGGAGGAGAGTTCTCTAATTTGAAACTGAATACTTACTAGTTCAAGATATCTTCCTAAAATTGTACACACATTCTGTCTATCTTCATTCACATGGAAGGAATTAATCCATGCAGGAAAATTACAGAGGAAGTCACTCACCCTGCCCCCTCAGTCCTTCTTTGTAATGGAGACCCCTTCAACCTCAGTCTGTGATCAAGCTATTGTCTAGTCTATTTCCCCCTGCAATGTACACAGTACACTGGTCCTCTTCTTCCAGTCTGAAGGGAGAAGTTATTCTCCACACACAAATCTTTTCCCTGTTCTTAATTAGACAGTCCAAAATGTGACTCAAACTGGGAATTTTAGAACTCTGTGATGCTGCAGATGTATAATCCAAGATTTAGGGTGGTTAGTCATAAGGATGACAAGGGCAATGCCCTATGGAGCTACAGACAGGGTTCAATTCCACCTCTAGCAACATCAGAGACCATGACTCAAAACTGAAAAGACCACACAAGACCACACAAAGCCACAGTAGAGCATGCATGCACAGCAGGACCAGGAACGACCATGCAAGAACATGTGGAACTCTACATCCAGACACTGGCTCCCACCCAGCCAGCGGAGGACACACCGCACTGGCTCCCGTGGCTCAACTGGCCTCTCCTTCCAGTCTAGGGACAGCAGTCACTAGCTCAGCATAGCATGGTTTTCCAGCTCTCCCATGTTCTCTGCTCAGCTCCCTGCAGCAGAACTCACAGCACAGCACACAAAACCACTGGCACCAGCTTCTCTTCAAGCCAAGCCTGAAGCCCGCAGCAGGAAGGACCTTGCTAACTTTTGACTGGCAGGTGCCTGGACCGCCTGATTGGCGAGTGAAGCCTGAGTGACAGGAGCACCTGCCATATGGTTAAACTGTGCTTAAAGGCACAAAACAGTGGTTCCTGATCCTGCTTTCCACCCCAGACCCAGAGCTTTTCTGAATCAGCTGTGATTTGTATGTAAATAGCACCTGCCCCTGGCTCTAATAGGGAACCCTGCTTTCTTCCTGCCCTCCATAGGCACTTCCCCTTCATCCTCCTGGACACAATGTGGCTAGCTAGCTTGTACAGCCCACTATAGTATGTGGGGTGGAGGGATTCCCAGTCACACAGGTGGATGGGTACCGGGAATATTAATAACTAAAGAGAGATATAATCACACAATAGGAGATGTTTCTTACATGGCTTCACACTGAGGTCAGGTCAGTTGAATGTGCTTTTTATCTGCTTGTCACAGGGACTTTAGAAAACCAGAAAAGAAAAGCAGGAACCAGATCACAACAAGATAACAGGTCTTTCTCCCTTCAGAAAGCTGGATGATGGCTCTATTGCTTAAGGAGTTTTATTCTTGAAATTCAGAAAAAATGTTGGAAAATTAAATAACGATGAAGAGTACTCTTCATTGAAAGCTTAATACTTACAGAATAACTGAACTAGAAAGAATTCAGTTATGAGCACCATTGTTAGTCAGCACATCTTCCTCAGTGGACAGGTGAAAAAAACTGTTTTATTCAAGGTTCTTTACATGAACAGGACTAGTAGAATGAATCTCTCCATGTATGTAGAAAGTTGATTTAATAGAATATCTCACATGCTGTCTTCCAGGTCATCCAACAATGGCTCCTACCAATGGCAAAATGAAGAGTCCAGTAGTTCAGTATATGAGGCTAGATATTTCAGCTGGTCTTCACTATACACCAAAATACCAGGAAGTAGGCTCTAAGGCTGCTAAAGGAATGAACTTGGTAATCTGTGCTATGGCAAGGAAGGAGAGAGAGAGAGAGAGCTTCCTCTTTCATTATACTTTATATATGTAGACTCAAACAAGAGGTTCAGTCCAGATTAAAAGTGGATCTTAAACGTAGCTTATTGTTTGTTTGTTTGTTTGTTTATTTATTTATTTATTTATTTATTTATTTATTGTTTTCAAGTCAGGGTTTATCTGTGAGCCCCAGGAACTCATTCTGTAGACCAGGATGTCCTCAAACTCAGGAAAATCCAACTGTTTCTGCTTCCTGAGTGCTTGCATTAAAGGTGTACACAGTGAGCAAGAAGCTGAATGTTGGTTTCACCTCAAATGATCAAGATTAAAGATGTACATTTCATTTCAAAACATAAAAAAAATCCCTCACAAGTATACCCAACTCTTTGGGTTTTTGTTAATCCAGAAGTAGTCAGTGTGACTACCATGAATAGACATCAAAACAGCCAAGAAAAAAGAAATGACAAAAATTTCCCACCTGCAAGAGGTAGGGAAAGCATGCTTTTCCTAAACAAAGGAATATCTGGATTTTACATAAGAACTCTGAACATGTTCACGTAGAATTCTCTCTATTACAAAACAGGAAAGTAAACAAATTCACTTCTGAACATGACACAATGTAAAAGCAGAGATATTTATGGTTACTGTTACTGCAATGTCATGCAGAAACTTATATAAATAATAAAAATCAGTAATAATAGAGTGAAAAAATATTGTTTTGGAGCCTATGTAACCTGTCAATATTTATGTTCATCTAAAAGTTAAGCGTACCAATGCCATTCTCACAGATATAATAGATAGAAAACGCAAATACAGAAAACTTCAAGGAAAAGTCACTTTCTCCTCTGGGACACAATCTGGCTAGCGAGCTTATACAGCCTATAAGATTGTATCTTTGTTTATAGAATCAGTACATCTTGGGTTATACCCCCAAATTTGGCATCTAAGTTGTGATGGATGCTACCATGCTTGGACCAGAGTTACAACTGGTTCTGTGTGAAGCTGCTTCTTCAGATTAGGAATCAAGTTGCCCATGCCTTCCATAAACTGAAGGCATAGATGGATGGAGTCTTACCCTTAGGGTACCTTCTTAGGATTCATATGCTCAAAAAGGCCTTCTCTTTAATAGTGCTAAACTTCCTGACATTTCCTGCCCCTTCTTCACCACAGGACTGCCATTTGAAACTACCTGTTTTTTCTCCATGTGTTGCATAATAGAAGAATAAATTTTTAAAAAAGAAAGACAGGGATGTGGGCACTAACTTTTCATTTGTTTCTGCACCACGTGTTTCTTTTCCACTGTAAACCTGATTCAGTCATCAGTAGTAAACACACAACAGAATCAATACTTTGTCCAAAAAATCAGCCAATTACTTTTCAATTCAGCCTTATTCAATTTCTCAGAGAATGGAAAAAATAGGAATGATTTGGGGATAAAATATTATACAAATGACCTCGAGCTAACTTTTTCATGGTGTCTATATTCCACTGTAATGCTGACCTCAAGTTCCACTTTCTGCATTACTTTCAACACTCATATTCCTAGTCCTCCAAGAAGAGCTGATTAAGCTGTGTGTACAGCTCTCTATGGCTTTTGCCATCTAAATTCCTAATATCTTCAACATTCCTCCAAAAGACAACATTCCCACATTCTACTCAGCAACAAAATCACTTTTGGTGTAGTACATTTTGATGTAACTTGCATGTATCTTGCTGTGATTACATTCTCTAACCAAAAGCAAGGGTTTATTTGACTGATATTGCCAGATCACAAACCATAATTGTGGGAGCTTTGGTTAAAAACTCAGAACTGAAGGCAAAACACTGGAAATCTTTGTTAACTGGCATTCTCTCTTGCTGGGTCACTGTCCTGTCCTAAGCTAGATCTCTCAACCATATCAGGCCCACTTCCTTATGGTATTGAAACCTCAGTGGAAGAGCCTTCCCACAACAATCAACACATTCTCTCACAAACATAGTACCTAGTGCTTCTGATCCGGACAAAGCATCCACTGATGTTGCTTCAGATGACACTAGGCTACAGCATGTTATCATCTAAAGCTAATTAAGACAGAGACAAAATATATGAAATAATTTTAAAAACCAAAACCAACATATTAACCACATTAATTCCTTAAGCAGCAAAAACCCACACATGAAGATAGAAGGAACTGGAAAACACAGATATGTCAAGAATTGAGGGCCAGGTGGTGGTGGCACATGCCTTTTGTTCCAGCACTTGTGAGACAGAAGCAGGGAGATCTCTGTGTGTTCGAGGCCAGCATGGTCTACAGAGCAAGATCCAGGACAGGCTCCAAATCTACACAGAGAAACCCTCTCTCGGACAAAAAAAAAAAAAGAAAAGAAAAACAGAAAGAGGAGAATTGAGCCTCTAAGATTAAGAAGAGGAATATAAAATTGTCTAGTCTCAGAAACTTCACAAGCCAACACAAGCTCAAAGAACTCATATAGAATATAGTAAATTTTCTAAAAAAAAGGTGAATATCTCTCATTTACAAGAGATACAACAATAAATTTATGTGACAACTAATAAAATCAACAACATAGATGGAATCACTGACCAAACAAGACAAAAAAGACACCTACAAATATATATATATATCCCTTAAACAACAACAACAAAAAAAAAAGTTCTAAATAAAATTAAACCAAAAGAAATCACTGGCCAACACTAAACCTCTGCACTCCAGTTCTGTTCCTAGCCGATAATAGAAAATGGATTGTTGTGGGAGTCCGTTCTCGGGTTCCTCGTGGCTTTACCCAGCAGGTCCACATAGAGGATGATTAGGACCACAGGCCTGAGTGCAGATGTCTGAGATGGTCTGCACTTGGCTGTGCTGGGGGAGGAGGTCATTAGCTCCACCCCTTGGCGTCTCTATAAAAACCCTGGGGCAGAGACAGTCGGGGCCCATTGGAAAAGGTTCCAGGTCCTCTCAAGGCTATCCTTTATTTTCTATCTGTTTATCTCCTCAATATTCTCTGCAATAAATCCTTCTATCTAATATTTCCTGCTGCTCACACTCAAGAAAACTCTGGGGAGCTGTGGGGTTGGTGGGTAAATGCCCCACAGAATGGTGCCATGAACAGGGACTAAAGACAAAAGAAAAAAAGGGACTAAAGAAAAAAAGCGGGGACCAAAAGAAAAAAGGGACTAAAGACAAATGAACAGGGACTAAAGACAAAGTAATAGGGACTACAGAAAAAGCAAAATAATAGTTTTATTACAGACCTTTTGGTGAAAATGCTGACTCAGCCCTGCCAGTGGAAATTGGCATGCCAGTGTCATGGAAATATATATATATATATATTCTTGAGGGCCAGGGGTTTTATTTCAAGAGAAAAGGAAAGCGGACTGGAAGGATGTCCAATGCTGCAGCTCAATTCTCTTCTGTCAAAATTTTCTATTTTCTATCCCTGTCTCAATTTCTATTTGTGAAAAATAAGTATAAGGTATACGGTAGTAATATAGTATAGGAAAAACTTAGAAGTGTAAGATCATGTAGAAAAAAATAAGAAAGGCAACTAGACAGAAAAACTTCAATTTTCTAACTTTGAGGGCTATGAATGCAAACGGGGGGGGGGGGATCTTTCCTTAAGCTTTAAGGGTAGTAAAAAAGCTCTTCTTTGAGCTTATGGGGAAGAAAAAGTTTCCAATGGAAGCTTTTGTCCTGGGGACAGCTGAAATGCTAAGTCCAAGCAGCAGGAGAAAGTGTTTTCTCCCGGAGTAAAAAATGCGGGTGTAAAAAGCCAAAGTTTAAAGTTGGGAAGTTTTGGGAAAAGTTGGTCTTTCTCTCTTGGGGGAAAAAATCTTTCTCTTAACCTAAAACCTTTTCTTGGAAAATTTGGGGAAAAAAACTCTCTAAAAAGCCTTAATCTTCCTCAAAAGCTCTCTTAAAAAACTTAAAAACTAAAGCTTTTCAGAACTCTCAGAAGGACAAATTAGAGTCACCTGAAGATATTCATACGGGGACCACCTGTGATTAGTTCTAAGGAAAAACAACAAACTTCTTAAGACAGCAAAACCTCTCTAAGTTCTCTTTCAAGCTTTAAAAATTCTCCCTGCAATGCAGGAGGCAGGGACAAGTTCCTAAAAACCTCTACTAAGTTCTGTCTCATCAAGCTAGTAAAAGACAGTGGGTCAGAGTACCCTGAGGGAAACACTTGGGAGAGTGTGGGTAAAGAGCAACAGAGAGCCCAAAAGGGCAGGAAACTTTACCTGAGTAAAGCAAAAAAGCCAAGCTTTTCAGTTACAGCTGAGCTGAGGCATCAAGGGTTTTGTTTCTGAGTGAGCATTTCAGAATGAAAAGGTTCTCCTAATCATCCTAATGCAAAGATCCCCTGAAGCATGCAAACTCTATTAGCATTGTATCCTAGCTTCTGACCAAAACCCAGAGGCAACTGGCCAGCATCTCTGAGTTGGAGTGCATTTCGGGGAGACTAGGATTCCTGCAGTTGCAAACTTCCTGGAGCACAGAGCTGAGGCAGGAAGGTGCAGGACCCAGGGGAAGATTGCTAATGAACAACCAAAGCCTAAGCTGGTGGGAACGGCACAGTTGTGCACTTTCCTACAAGTCCGGGGTTTAAAGGTACACAGCTGCAAAAAGAAATCTGAGAAAAGCTTTCCTATCAGAGTAAGGACCTTTCTGGGAAAACAGTAAAGCTGAACTGTGTCTGAAGCAGTTGGGCTGCTGAGTCAGAACACTGTCTGGGGAAAGAGCCCAGCCAGGGCAGAACAGAACTATCCAGGAGTAAAGCTTTCTTTTCTTTCAGAGAAAATGTCTCTTTGAGAAAAGCTTTGTTTCAACTGACTCCTGGTGAGATGAGGGAGTGTAGCCCTGAGGGGTGATTGCCTCTGGCATAAGCTCTGTCCTTGAGCACCCAGACCAGGAAATGCAACCCACTGGGGGACTGGGCCAGGTGAAGGCCTGATGAGGCAAAACACCTGTCCTAATGGGAGTTTAGAAATGGCAAAAACCTCCCTTGTTAGATTTTCAGTATTAACAGAAACCTCAGACCCCGAAAATAGAAATGGACTAAAGCCCCTACCTTCAGAAGCAAAAAAGCTGTCACTGTAGCATTGGGGAATGTTTTGGGGGTAGAGGGGATAAATTGAGACCAAACTGGAAACTGTCTGGCAGAAAGACTCTGAAGAAACAGAGAAGGGACATAATCCTCCCCAGAAAATGTATGACCTGAAAAACCTGCTAGAATGAGGCAGATTTTGGGAGGGGGAAAAAGCCCCTACCTCCAAAGGCAGCTAGCAGAGGTACAGAGCTGCAGACAGAAACCTGAAGCTCTGCATCTGGGGGGGAAGGAACAAGCAAAATGAGAATAAGATCAATGGGAGAAAATCTCTCTGAAGGAGCTGTGAAAAAGCTCTGTTGTAATTATTTGTTTTTCACTGACTGGCTAAGGCAAGCACAAGCCCCGAGGAAAGTTGCTATCAGAAACTACCCACCTCAATGCACTAGTACCAGAATTTATCATTTGAATTTTGAAACTTAAGAAATGAAATGAACAATAGAGATTTCATTGCAATGGGACAATTTTGAGCTTACTTATAGTAATGACCTAGGATCTGTTTTCTGGAATTGGGTTAAAAATGGAACTGTTTAAATGAAGAAATTTATTGTTTCTACCTTGACTCAAGATGCAGTTTTGTGTATGCATATATGCTGGTGATTCATGTATTGTTCTGTGTTAAAAATGCAAATGTTTTGTGGAACAGTTTATGTAAAAACAGAATTACTTATGGAACTGCTTTTGTGTTACAAATGGAACTGTTTCAATGGAAAGGTTTGGATTTTCTAACTAGACTTGAGACTTTGCTTAAAAAATTATAAAGAAAAGGGAGAGCTAATATTCATTGGCCTATTTAATTTAAAAATTGTTATATGAGTGTATTAATACCATATTTTGTTACTAAGAAATGCAAATGGGGTATACTAAGAGACTACTTTTAAAGTGTGTAAAGAGTTTTATTAAGAAACTGCTTTTGGATGTTTTGCTAAAAGTTTTCAAAGTGTTAATAATTAAATTGAAAATAGTGCTTTTCAATTTGAGTTTGTAGGAATTGTATAAGTTTGGGTTTTTCTAACTACGTTTGAGATTTTGTTTAAAAAATTGTAAAGAAAAGGAGGAGTTATGAGATTGAATTATGTTGGCAGAAACCTATTGATATTAATGCACCCTGGTTTTGTGGAGTTAAGGAAATATTTAAGTTTGATGTGAATACATCGAAGTTTTTTCCTATGTTCTGTTAGCAAAAAATTTCAAATGATTGAGTTAAAGTTATAAGACGGAGAAAATTGTTAACTATATATAGCACCATATATGCTAATTCAAATGGTTCTGTTAAGAGTTTGCTTTGTGTTGTAAGATTGAGAGAATTGTGACTATGTATAGCAATATTTATGTTAACCTGTTAATGGTAATGATGAAACTAAGGGATTCTTTAAGTTTGTAGTCACCTTAAGAGTTTTTGGTTTAGAAGGGGCTTGAGGCAGCTAAGACTGCTGTAGTCACCTTGGACATAATTCAAAAGAGAAATGCCATCTTTATTATCCTCTACTCCCATACTGGGAGGTGTAACTGCTATGGAGATTGCTGTAAGCCATTAATAATAAGTTGTTTTGTATATATTAAGAAAGGGGGACCTGTGGAAGCCTGTTTTCGGGTTCCTCATGGCTTTACCCAGCATGTCCGCATAGAGGATTATTAGGACCACGGGCCTGAGTGCAGGTGTCTGAGCTGGGCTGCACTTGGCTGTGCTGGGGGAGGAGGTCATTTGCTCCACCCCTTGGTGTCTCTATAAAAACCCTGGGGCAGAGACAGTTGGGGCCCATTGGAAAAGGTTCCAGGCCCTCTCGAGGCTATCCTTTATTTTCTATCTGTTTATCTCCTCAAAATTATCCACAATATAAATCTTTCTATGTAATATTTCCTGCTGCTCACACTCAAGAAAACTCTGGGGAACTGTGGGGTTGATGGTTAAACACCCCACAACATATGGTGTGGGTTATAAACATAAAAAGACAATAAGTATAAACAAGCACCAGGATTTCATAGTTTCACTAGGCTGAAGTAGAGACAAGGAGCACTCTTGGATTCTGGCTATGCATAATTTTTTGTTCACCTCCTTCTTAACCCAGGGCCCCTACATTCACAGAAAACACCAAACTGGTCCTAAAAGCCACACTCGATAAACAGGTTTAGCACTGTGACAAACAAGGCACTGAGTTCCCCTTCAAGGAGCATAACCTGTTCTCAGTGGCCTAGAAGAACATACTCTGGGAGTGTAGGAAAACTTTATTCCTTAATTTGTATTTGTCTGGACCATTCTGAGATTTTGTTTCTGTTATACAAAAGTAATAATAGTATCACTTAAATAAATATAATGTCTGCAAACTACCATAGGACTAAAAATGTGTCCTGAATTTAAGTAATCTGAACTCAAAATTCCTTACTAACTTCCAACTGAAGAATAGAAAAAATCTAGTCTAATGGTTATCTATTTGTAAGCAAGAGCTACATTTGGTAGCTGATTTCACATTTGCTGCAATACACAATCATTTAATTAGAGATTTATGAGGGGAGAAAATACCTGGAAAATAAATGATAGTTTATTGGACACACACCTGTAATCCCAGCTCTTGGAAGGTAGTAGGATTACCTGAAGGATGAGACTAGCATGATATGTATAGATGAATTCCAGGAAAGCTACCCAGCAAAACTAGCTCAGATATATTGAATAATACATTAATTATAATTTTAAAAACAGGGCAAATATAATTTAGCTACATTTTTAAGGCTTTATGACGAAATGGAAGACAATTCCTTACACAGTCTCAATATTATCCACAAGAAAAACATGAGTTTTTGTTCAAAAATAAGATATATGAAACAAAAAGCCTTAAAAACTGAGAAATCAAGTCATCTAACAGCACAATTTTCTACTATAAGAAAATAGAGGAAGTAAAATCTCATACAAAAGATTTATTAAGCAAAGAGCTTGATCTATTTACTGAGATCATAACAAAGAAAAAATATGTTCAGACATCCCATAAGTATTTCTAAGGAAGAAAGCAGCTCAGTGGTAGAGCAATGCCTAGCATGAGCCCTGCCTGGGTTTCACTCCAAGATGAAATCGTCTAGAATAATACATCCAAGATATGCAAAAATCGTAATTCTAAGAGCAAGTAAGCTTTTTAAAATGAAAGCTGAGTAATAATGATGATTTAGAACTAATTTGTGAATACATGGGTCACAAAAGTCAGAGAGCAAACAGAAATAAAGCAGATGTGAATGAAAAACAAGATCTCTTCAACTCTGAACCAAAACCTGTGCAGTATGAAGAAAGCATCAACATTTTCACAGTTTACATGTTTAAATCATAAGCTGAGCATTGACTTGTGTGGGGCTAAGAGCTACAAGAAAAGGCCATCCTCTCATGAATATGGAATTAAAAGTTACCTCAGCCAACTAAAGACCAGGTCACAAAATAAGTAAGTCTGGCCCAGAATTTTAGCCCCCTTATATTATTCTTCTTTTTGAAAGTACAACCTACATTGACATTTTGTGCTCATATCAAGAATATCTCGGGTGGTAATGGCACACGCCTTTAATCCCAGCACTCAGGAAGCAGAGGCAGGAGGATCTTTGTGAGTTCAAAGCCAGCCTGGTCTACAGAGAGCCAGGAAAGGTGCAAAGCTACACAGAGAAATTCTGTCTTGAAAAACCAAAAAAAAAAAAATCACTGCCAGATGTGGCAGCATAGACTTTAATCCCAGGACTCTGGAGTTCAAGGCAAGCAGATCTCTGAACTTGAAGCCAGCCTGCTCTACTCAGCAATGCCAGACCCATCAAGGATACATATTGAGACTGTTTCAAAGAACCTAAATGAAGGCCAGGCATGCTGGTGTAAGCTTTTATTCTCAGCACTTGTGAGTCAGAGGCAGGAGGATCTGTGTATAAGTTCAAGGCCAGCCTGGTCTATATGAAAATTTCAAGACAGTAAGGGCTACAGAAACAGAATGTGTCAAAAATGAAACCAAATCCAAACAAGGTCTATTTTCATTAGATCAAAATATAAAATCCTTTATTACTTAAGCTTCAAGAGTCTTTAAAATTTCAGTGTCTCCAAGAGTAACAGCCATTTTTAGGACTGATTTATTTTTAACATTTTAAAGTATTTTTTCCACCTTACATACCAACCAGAGTTCCCTCTCCCTCCCCTCAACCTACTTACTCAACATTCCCCCAGCCCAGCCCATCCACTTCTCAGAGAGGGCAAGGCCTCCAGTGCAGATTTGACAAAGTCTGACATCTCAAGCTGAGGCAGGACCAAGCCCCCAAGCCCTCTGCATCAAGGCTGAGCAAGGTATCCCTCCATAGGCAAAGTGCTCCAAAATGCCTGTTCATGCAATAGGGATAAATCCTGGTCCCACTTTCAGAAGTGTCACACACTACAGAGCCTCACAACTGTCAGCCACATTCAGAGAATCTAATTTGGTCTTATTGAGGTTCCCCAGCTCTCAGTGCAGAGTCCTTGAGCTCCCACTAGCTCAGGTTAGCTGTATCTGTGGGTTTCTTCATCATGATCTTCATCTCCCTTCTCATGTATTCCCTCCTCCCTCTCTTTGACTGGACTCCAGGAGCTAAACGCATTGCTTAGCTATGGATCTCTGCATCTGCTCCATCATTTACAGTCACAGCCTTATGTGGTACTGATAATGATTCAAAATCATTCTTCTAATCCACTAATATTAAACGCAAAAATATTTTATGCATCTTTTCTTCATAGTAGCCAAAATATTCCTAGTATCACACTTGGCAAATATTTATGTTATGGCTACCAGGAATGACTACTTTTATAAGGTAAGATCTTGTCAGAACATGCTGTTATGTCATACAAATAAAAAATAACAAACCAAAGAAAAACATCCAGTTCTGTGTAAATTTATTCAACACATATCTGAAGTGTTCTTTAAATACAAACTGTTTTTAAAAGTTTCTTTGTGGATGTATGTGTGTATATTTGTCTGTGTATGTCTCTTTGTGTGAAGTGTGTATATTTGTGCATGTGTTTGTGTGTATGTGTTTGTGTGGTGTGTGTGGTTTATGTGATCTTTGTCTCTGTTTATGTTTGTGTGTCTTTATGTTTGTGCACACATTTGTGTGTATGTGTGTTTTTGTGTTTGTGTGTACAGTTTGTGTTTGAGAGCAGTGTGTGTATTTTGTGTGGTGTGCATGCTTATATGTATATTATGCATGTATTTGTGTATGTGTGTGCATGTGAAAGAGAGAGGTGTGTATGTGATATGGGTATTTGTTTGATGTGTAGTGCACATATATGCTAGACCTCATATACAGTTGCCAATGAACAAGTTTGAGGACTTGGTTCTCTCTATCATGAGTTCCCAGGAACAAGCTTATTGCACTTGTACAGCAATGTGCTTTGACTTATGAGTCATCTCAAGATCTCACTAATACATGTAAATAAACTTTATAAAATAATTCCTGGCACCTAAAGTCAGTACAAATATACTGTCTGTTGTGATTGCTTTTTGAACAAACAAGAACTAACTCAGGTTTACTACTGAACCATCTTAGGTGAATTTCATGATTGGGGAGATTTTAGTGATTAATATTATTTTATCTAAAGCAACAGTGACTACATTTACAGAAATTCCCTATATCCACTGGTCTATGAAGCTGTTAACACCAGTTTGAAACTTCTCTAGTGCTAAACATTAGATAGATACCTTTGTCACAGGACAAAGTTGATAACTCTAGATATACAAATTATAATACCATCCATTAGTATAGGCAGGAGATGGGGAAGTCCTTAAACTTTAAAATATATAGAATACATGTACTAGCAAACAATCACTCTAGTGTGAAGATTCCACATGATGCTAACTTGAGAGTTCCTACTTCTCTGAAACTCTCTAGGGCTGCAAATTGCAAAATCAACATTAAATAATTCTTATTTAAAATTTCATTTTCTAGGATCCATCTCCTAACTGGTATGAGTCAGAGTAACTCAGATGGTGTTGAATAAGCTGGAGTAAGCTCGTCTTGCAATCCTGACAAGCAGGAAAACTTGGTTACCATTATCGTAAACTTGTTGAGTATTTGTTTTTAAATTCCCCATATCATTCCTTCATTGTGTGAATGGCACAATGGATGTGAACAATTGCCCTCAGTCTCTGTGGACTCTCTTATATAGCTCCATTGGATGAACCACTTTCCTTTCTAACCCTACAAGAAACAGTAAAGTCAGACCTTCTGATTTAACACTAACTTTTATTATTAATAGAAGCACATAATATATCATCCCAGCATTCAGAAGCTGGGAGGAAAGATGCCATGAATCAGTGGCCTCCCTGGGCTAGAAAACAAAACAACAAAATAATTCTATTCAAGATAGTAAGGACAGGCCTAACAATTTCAACTCCTTTGCAGTCAGAAAAGTCACATTTTAGGTACCTTTTTTTATTTCAACAATCTCTGTTGGTGTGATTAAATTCTCTAACCAGAAGCAACTCAGATAATTAACAGTTTCTTTTCCTTTTCTTTTTTTTCCTTTTCTTTTCTTTTCTTTTCCTTTCTTTTCTTTTCTTTTCTTGGTTAATGCCCCTAGGCCACAGTCCCTCCTTGTGGGAGCTTAGGATAGAAACTCAAGCTAATATTTGAAGGGAAAATGTAAGGAGGCATTGCTTCCTGGCTTTCTCTCTTGCTCTGTCTCTGTCTCATGCTAAGCTAGCTCTCTTATCCAGCCCAGGCCTGCTTTCTTTGAGATATTACCAACTCAGTGGAAGAGCCTTCCTACATCAATCAAAATCAACTCAATCTCTCTCAGACTTAGCAACCAGATATTTTGTTCTAGGTACACTCTCAACTGATGTACCCCCAGATGACTCTAGGCGATGTCATGCTTACAGCTGAGGCTAATTAGGAAAAAAATACAATAATATATGAGGATGTTTTAAAGATCCAAAGCCAATGTATTAATTATATCAATCACTTAAGCAGCAAAAACAGAAACATGAAGATAACAACAACCACAAACCACACAAATGCCTGGAAATGTGAAGAGACAAGCCTCTAAGATCAAGAAGAGAAATCTAAAACTGTATCTCCACACAAAATTTACAAACCAACAAATAAACAATGCATTCATAACAAGAAATTTTCAGAATACAAAATTGTTGAAGGTCCGCCATTTTCCAGAAAAACAACAATATTATTAGATGATAATAAAACTAACAACATAGATGGCACCACAGAAAAAATGAGATGGAAAAAGATACCTACAAATATAGCATGGTCCCTTAAACAAAAACAAAAAGATTCTAATCAAAATCAATTTACAAGGAAACACTGACCAGCACACATCCTGTACAATAATTCTCTCCTTTGCCAATAATAGAAAATGTGTTGAGTGAGGAGGGTTTGCCACCAAAATTGGAGAAATTCACTTCCAGTTTTCTGATGTTTTAATTTTATAGAAAATAGTTTG
>CABHPP010000697.1:31039-64702 GCA_902168425.1 Peromyscus attwateri | reverse complement strand
AGAGGCAGCTCTGCTGTTCACCAGGGAATGAAAAGGTGAACAAAGTACAAACCTATCTGGAACCTCACCAAACGGAATGGCATGCATGGGTTGTGCCCATGTCGCAAGATCCCCGAGCAAGACCACCACAGAGCCGATATCCGATGCAAAACACACAAGGGTTTATTGATAACAAGCAAGCCCAGGCTTTGTCTGTGTCCCACACTTGGACTAAGCAGGTGGAGAAGGACGGCCCTGAGCTCTCAGAGTGATGGGTTTTTAAAGGGAAAAACCGCAAGCAGGGTGGCACAAGCCTTTGCGTCATATGATTGAGTGAGGGTGTGTATCCTTTGAATTTACTAGTTGGTAGTTACAGTTATCATTTTGGGGCAGACCTGGACAAGTCCCAGGCTCTGTCCTTGAGCTGCCTTGGAGGATGGCTGCCTTCACATGTTCACATTGACCCATGCATGTAGCTCTAAGTTGGTGAGGGGTCCCAGACAGTAAACAATCGGCTGAGCCTTGAGCAGTGAAAGTATGCACAGAAAGGGAGCTACTGCAAGGACTACATCATAGCCCTCCCAATAACTGCTTCCTCCAGTCTCAGGAAACTGAAATTGAGGCCAGATCTCTGAGAAAAGACTGAGCAGCCTGTTAGGGCGTCTGCTTGAGCCTTTCACATGCTGACGAATGGTTATAATACAGATGAAACTCGAGAGTGTCACAGAAACCAGACACATGAGGCCATACTGCATGGCACGACTTTGTGAAATATGTAACATAAGGAAATCTGTGGGTACTGAAAGTACACCAATAGTTAGTAGAAGTGGGTTGATTAGGGAGGGTCATGAAGGACCATTCAAGGTCTGTTGAATTTCTCTTTGTACTGGTGAAGACAGCCTGGAACTTGATGGAGACTCGGACTCAAATTGTAAATATACTAAACATCACAATGGTAACTTTTATGGTTTGTACATTTTCCCTCTTTAAAAAAAAATAATTACTCAAGAGTAGGGAGAGACAAGATAGAGACCTGAGTTTGTTGGAGGAAGGGAAAATGTTGCAGATATTACAAACTGTGGAAGGAACAGTTTCTGGAAATTTCCTGGGTAGCTGGAAGGCCGAGGCTGCTGCCAGCCACAGCTGCACGCCACTCCTGCACTTAGTTCAAATCCCATGAGACTCTTCAGCCTCCTCCTGTCTTCTTGCCACTCAACCCAACCCCACGAGGGCTGGGCTCCATGAAAAAGAGAAGTATGCTGAGGGTACTTTGATTGCAACCAGCTTTAACGTGGAAGAATGAACTGTCAGCCTGCCCTTGCTGCATGGTGGCCATATCCAGCATGTCCAGAAGCCCCGATACCCCCTAGGGAAGTCTATGGCTTTCATCAGGAGTATTTGAGAGCATGTTAAGTAGAGTACAGGTCCTCACCTCTGACAATCAGACCCAGACTCAAAAAAGTGGTCTCTTTTCTAAGTGTCTCTTCTGTTATTTACAGTTGGTTCAAAGGGACTGTGACAGAAAATTAAGTTAAGGGACCTCCTACCTGAAAGGGGACCCTCTAGAAAATAGTATTTGATTGGCAACTCAGGAGCCTCACTAGCTGAGAACTTGAAATGGGCCCCATTGTCCTAAAGATAATGTGGCTTAAAAGGCATGCTGACTGTAGAGCGTGGGCAGGACCATGCAAGGGAACAAGAATTCTGAGAGGCAGAGACCACAGAAAAAGAGACTTCTATCTTATTTCACACTGAGTAATGCTTCCCAGGAAGAAATACGCCTTGGGCAAAGACGATTCCTTGTCTCTTCGGGGAGCTCCTGGTCTACAGGGGACAGATTTACTCTTTCCCAATGCAAGCAGGGGCCATTAGAAGACAGCCTTGGGTTCCCAGCTGCCTTTGAAACCCAGCCTGGGAGTGTCTTCTGTTCCGTCTCTTCGGTCCTCTCACTGCCCAAACAAGCCCCAGAGATGTCTTCTGTCTCATTTCCCTTCTGTCTTCCCACTGTCCAGCTGAAACATCCCGCACTTCAGATGAAACAATGCCACCACCACATGCCTTTTCCTGTGGCTCAGTCAGGACTAGGGTGGCTGGTGGTTTGGTTTCTGGCCTCAGTTTCTTGCCCAATGATACAATTTGCTTTCAAGTCGGGTAAGGGATCTTGACTTTAGATTTCAACTGTTTTAAGAACTACATGAATCCTGGAGGATTATCTCATAATGCCTGACGTGCCCTCCAAGTTGGTCCTTGGAATTGTTTTGCTCTGGATCTGGGTGTGAGCAGAGTTGACAGGGGATGCAGGGGAGGAGGTTTGGTGTGTGTGTGTGTGTGTGTGTGTGTGTGTGTGTGTGTGTGTACGTGCATGCGCGCTGAAACCAGACAGAACTAAAGAAGGTGACATTGGATCTGAGAGGAAGGAGAAATGAGTGTATGCAGGAGTAGCCAACCTTTCAGGGGTCTTGTGGGAACTGTGGTCTTTCCTTGAAAGTCTGATCATATGTGGTGAGATTTGGATGAGGCATAAAACAATGGGCTGTGAGGTCAGTTTGAAAGGACAGAGTGTCTGTTAGCATCATGTCCAGCTCAAAGGGGAAGTTTCTAATGAGAGGCATTCTCCCCCTCCTTTGGTTCTTAGAACTCTGAATTCAGCACAATTTCAGAGGCTGAGAGAAAGAATAAGCAAAAGAAGCAGAGAAGGGAGCGTAAGGGAAGAAAGGGGTAGGAGAGGGACACCGTGGAGGAGAGTGTCAGATGGGAGGAAAAGAACGAAGAACATGAGGACTGGACTGGCTGGGCCCTCAGCCCATTTTAGCACAGCAAGGAAAATGGAATGCACTCCTCTCCGTGTCTCCTGCTCTTCATTTTGTTTTCCTTTCCCTCTCCCAACTTAACCTCCTCTTACCTGCCTTTTGATCCCTTTTTTGCTTTGAACTCAAGGATGAGCACTTACGCTTGGGAACTTAGATTCATGGGGACCAAATTTCAGTTGCAAATAAACTGACCTCATTTTTTTTTTACCTTCCTGATAGTTGTTGAGGCACATCTCACCCGATTCCATCCCCAAACCGAGCAGGCTCTGAACAGCCCATGTCTAAGGAAAGGTCTGAAAGGGTTGTAAACTTCACATACTTGAGAAAACTCAGTGACTACCAACAGTTCCAGGGTGCCCAGATGCAGCATCTCCCCAGGCTGGGGGGTCAGGGCCACACCAAGAAAGTATTAGTGCCTTTTGAAACTCACATGGAGGGGCTGGAGAGATGGCTCAGAGGTTAAGAGCATTGACTGTTCTTCCAGAGGTCCTGAGTTCAATTCCCAGCAACCACATGGTGACTCACAATCATCCTTAATGAGATATGGCACCCTCTTCTGGCCTGCAGGCATATATGCAGACACTGTATACATAATAAATAAATCTTTAAAAAAAAAAAAAAAAAGAACCTCACATGGAATAATGGATGAGTAATGGATGGAGATGTAAGTGCTACCTACATGCCAACAGCAGTGACGAGGGTTGGACCACAAGGGCCAGAGTTGAAGCTGTGGAGAAAGTTACTGAATTTCTTTCTACATCCATGGGGCATTGTAGAGCACATGAAACAGTTCCTATTCAAAGAGAATTTAGGAACCAGCTCACCAAACCAGGATGTGAAAATACAAATAACAATGCAATACAAATAATACAAAGAACTATGTATTAGTTCTGTTGCTGTGTTAAATTCCATAAACAGGGCCACTTACGGGGGGCGGGGCTTATTTGGGCTTACAGTTCTGTAGGGACAAGAGTCCATCATGGTAGGGAAGCATGGCAACAGGTGGCAGGCATGGTGGCAGGCTGAGGAGGCTGAGCGTTCACATCTTCAGTGGCAAGCAAGAGGCAGAGAGAGAAAGTGAACTGGAAGGACCATGAGTCTGTAAACTCTCAAAGCCCGTTCCCAGTGACATACTTCTTCCAGCAAGGCTGCACCTCCTTACCCTTCCCAAACACTCACCAACTGGGAACCAAATGTACAGCTAACGAAGCCTATGGGAGACATTTCTCATTCAAACCACGACAAGAATTTCTTCTAGGAACCAAACCCCTAAAGTTTCATCTGAGTTTAGCGAATCTGTCTGTAATCCATGGCATTAATTCCCTGGAAGAGGCTAAATCTGAATGGCAGAAATCACCAGCCAAATGATTCTAGACGACATTTTCATCCACTGCTTAGAGCCTCTTCCCAGTTAGCTTCAGGGTTCCAAAAAGAGGACAGGCCTTTTCGTGCTCTTCCTCAGACTCCCCCCAGCCTTCTCTGAACCCTCCGGACTCTCACATGGTCTGAGCCTCAGGCACATCACAGAATCTCACCATCTAAGACCAGCAGCCACAACCTCTGTCTGCCTACCCCTCACTCTGCACCAAAAGCAAATGGCCTTTCCCTAATACTTTGCAGTGCTTTAGAAAATGGACTCATACTAGAATGTCTTTAGGGGAATGATTGTATCCTTTCAAGAGAGAGAACTTTGGGTGGCCAGGTATTTCCTGAGGCTGGGATCAAAGATGAGGGAGACATGGCCCCTGACATGAGCTTCTTTGAATGTAATGTAACTAATCTCAGGGGGAGGTTGGCCCTTATGGAGTGGCTTAGTAGCCTCCAAATGAAGTCTGGTTAGAGGCATTTGGTGCTCTCAGCTTTCAGCTTCTAGGGAAGAGACTGTAAAAGGTCTTGGCTCTCATGAAAGGTGTCCCTTCGGTTGCTCAAAGACAGGGCCTGGGTCTGATGGGAACAGAAAGCTGGGTGGATGTACAAGGTTCAATTGTCTTCCAGGATCTGGTAGATCTGAAGAGCAATGAGAAAGATCCCAGAGGGATATGGGGAAGGTCACACGAGTGGTCACTTCTTGGGGGCCTGGGTGCACATGCGCATGTGTGCCTATGGAGAGCAGAAGTTGATCTCGGCTACCTCCCTCAATTGTTTATCCACATGGTTTGTTGAGACAGAGCCCAGAGCCCACCCACTGGCTGCAGGGGGCTGGCCAGCAAATCCAAGGATCTTTCTTTCTCTGCTTCACAATGCTGGGACCATAGGTGTGCACTGGAACACCCAGCTTTTTATGTGGGTGCTGGGGATGGGCACTCAGGTCCCTCCCTCATGCTGGCACCACAAGCGCTTGGCCAGCTGAGCCTTCTCCCCACCCCCACGTAGGGTCACTTCCGATCCCCTGGGGAAGTGCATGGGGAAAGGGGTGAATGGGTCTTGCCGCATGGGAAATACTAAGGATGTGCTTTATCTTTGCCTTCATCCCCCTGCTCCCCCGAGGTCCTGCCTCTCTTACTATGAAAACAAAAACAAAAACAAACAAACAGAAAACAAGATCCAAAATAATTGATCAAACCAGAAAACATCAGAGAAATAGATGAGATAATTCAGAGAACAAGGAAGAGACAGTTACAGATGTGTAGCCAGCAAACAGGGGCAAGAAATAAACGGGAAAAAAAAAAACAAAACTCCAGGAAGAGATGAAGTGACATTAAAATTGAACAGCGAAGTGACCTTTGAAAGAAGGACAAAAGCAAGAATAAGGAGGAAGCAAGAGCAGGGGCTGAAAGAGCCCTCCAGCAGAGGGACAGGGCTCGTCATTGCCCTTTCTGCTTCCTGCCCTGCCCATCCCTCCGCATCCGTCTGCTTCAGTGTTCAATCAGCAAACACGAAGGGCATGACTGCCGTGAGCGCGGCCGGAAACCAAGGGGAAGAAGGAGCCTGGCTCCCTGCTCTGAAGTCTCCTGCTTAAGAGTGTTGCAGAATTGTGAATTTAAGGGTGTCTTCCGTGGGGTGGGGATCAAAACCACGCACCTGCAGTCATATCACAGAGAGATTGATGATTCCACATTTGGGGCTCCAGCTGCCTGTTGGTTGAGACTATTCTAGGTACCGTTTTACGAGTCCAGAGAGGTAGGTAGTGGCTAAAGATTCAGACCCTTGGTAAGTCTCCGGCTTGGTCCAAAGTATAAGCTGGAGGTTTTTGGATTGCTGGGCCAGAGGCCGTGTATGAAGATACATGCCCGGGCGTTACAGGAGGAGGGTGGTGCCTCCCCTACCTCTCCAGCATCAGTGTCTAGTCAAAGAATTAATGAATGCAAGTGGGGCTCGTTAGCAAAATTGAATAAAAGGCATCTCACCACCGAATTGCAGGTCCTGGTCCCATCTTCTGTGGAACTTGTCCCCTTTGTTGTTGATGGCATCTCCTGGCATCCATTGACAGCTTTTCCCACAACATGCCCTAGAGTCTATGAAGTCTGGGTGCTGCATGCCAGGGGCATCTCATGATGTCAGCAGTTTCCAGAGCAGGCCCCTTTCAGGGACCCTACCCCACTAGCTGGCCCGACATAGTTCCTCCTGACCTAACAGGTTCCCAGCCTCTTTGACAAGAAGCTACCTAACTAGAAAATATGCAACGAGAAACCTTCCCATGCTTGCCTTCCCCGGTTGCTGCTTGAGGGAGTATTGGGGTCTGTGCTTTTCCTGCTACCACAGGGGCATGTCTGGAATGACTCCAGAATCTTGGAGAGGGGCTCTCACTCTGCCTCCTTTTCTATACACCATTCTCTCGCACTGTTGGCATCTTTGGGCCGTAGATGCAGAGGGGCTTTTTCTCTTGAGCTTCTATGAAGTGTGGTTTATTCCCTGCTTGCCTCATGCCTGCCATCCAAGCCGAAGCACTTCCCAAGGCCTCCACTTACTCAGCAAGTGCCTTCATGTTTTTCGTGGGCCTTCCTTGCCAAAGCCCCGGAGAGGTGACAAGCATAACCCACTAAGGTGAAAAAAGACCCATCAGCCTTCATTTTGACATTCAGCCTGATGCCCAAGGAGAGCATGATGGCCAGTGGCAATGCTCCTGGGTGGACAGGGGTTTATACATTGTCCTTTTCCAGGAAGAGGGAAACCAGAAATACAGACAGGTTGTGGGTTATTTTCCTGCCTAATTTGGGGTATGCCAAACTATATCCCTAGAGCATGGTTGGAATCCCTCCCCATCCCCCTGTGAACTGCTCTGCATTAAATACGTAACAAGGCTTTCTTGCTCTTTTACCTCCTCTTTGATATCTTCCTTTCATGCTCAGCTGCGGGGCTTCTCCTCCTCCTACCCATAAAGTCTACTTGAAGCTTTCTTAGGAGACCAGATACTTGGTCCTAGGGTCAGAGAGCCCTGTGATTTCAGGCTCTGCCTGCCATCTGCATCCTGGGTTGGGGCGTGTTGCCCACGGTTGGTGGGGACCCACACATTCTCTTTTCTCAGAGAAGAGCTGGTATCTCTTTTGAAGTCTCCAGCTCATGGTTAGGTTTTGAGGCTCATCTCTTCTGCTTTGGGACATGCAACTTTGGGACACGCAACTTCTTCGGTGGGTGGCGTCTCTAGCCACTTGGACTTGGAGGAGGAGCTGCTATAGACTTCTCTGGAGTTTGGTTGTCTCTGCTGGCTCCACCGCAGTCTCTATGAGATCTCCATCTTGAGCCCAGAGTCTTCAGGTTCTAGCTCTCCCTCTCTAGAAACAATCTCCAGTTATTCTTTGGGAGACAGTCCTACAGTGTTCACTGGGAGGTGGTGGGGGGTGATGGGAGGCATGGATTTAGGGGCTACTTTTTCTTTTTTGTTTGTTTTACTCCCCTAAACTATTTCCCAAGGAAGGCTGCAGTGACCGTGACAGTAGCCTAACTTTTTCTACTGGAGAAAAGGCTTCACGTCGGCATATGGATGGCTTTTGGCTGGTGTGAGGGGAAGGCTCTGGTAGGAAGGGTACCCCAAGATTGTGTGTGTGTGTGTGTGTGTGTGTGTGTGTGTGTGTGTGTGTGTGTGAAGAAGGAGGCCTAGTGATGAAGTGCACTTTAAAAGTGGCTCTGTTTCATCTTTCCAGGGGCTAGAAGTCCAGTGACACATGTGTCACCGGCAATGTCTGATACCCCTGACAGAGATCAGGGTCACTTTGGACTATGTAAAGCAAGATACAGAATTACAAACATCTCATCTTCTCACTCCCTTAGTTAAAAGGCAGAATAGGGACAGGGGTTCAAGCTGTCACTTTCCCTATCTTATTCTGTTCCCTGCCTGTTCTGTGGCCCACAAGGCTGGGCCTTTCTTCTCAGCCCTTCTCTTTGGATCATTTTAGTTTTTCCTAAATGAAGGATGGAGTTGAGGTGGGGGAGAGAAATATTGATAAGGTTCTCAAATACTTCCCCCAAAAAGAAGAAAATAAAAACCAGAAAATAATCAATGTTAATATAATGCAGTAGAAAATATTCTAGAAAGAAAGAAAATATGTATAAATTGGAGTCACTTCCAGGCCTGTGGTGCTTCTTAGGATATCTACAGACCCTGGACGATGCCTTGCCCTTGGGGTTCTGGCATAGGGATAGAAGTGTTCTATTAGAGTCAAACTTGTGATATGAATAAACAGCTTTCTCACCTTCATCTCATGTGAGGAGAGCTGTTATGAGGCCCTTGGAGAATTCCAGGCTATTTCATGTATTGGATGGGAACTGTGTGCAGGGGCTGTTGAGAAGGGTCAGACTTCTGAAAGGGTCAAATTTTGTGTTGTTTTGACTTACACACAGTGCACAGTCAGGGACTAGGCAGTGCCCAAAGGAGGCCCTCTAAGAATCAAGAAGAGACATCCAGGCAACCGAACCAGTAGCCTTTCCCTGGGGCTGTCTCTTGATGTCACCTGTTCCTGTGAATAGACTTGGAGGCATCAGAACACCCTTAGCTAGGTTTGAGTTTTCCAACCCAGCTTGAGTGGATGGGTCCCTGGATAGGGAGGTGCAGGGGCAGGAGGCAGGCAAAATGGGTTTCTCCTCATGTAGGTCAGCAAATAGCTTCTTGGGGCCTCTTCCCTCGACCCCTTCTCTGAATCTCTATAGCGCCTCCTAGTGCCTATAAAGGAGAAATGACCCACCAAACACCATCTGTCTGCTTGCAAGGCAGCCTTGTAGAAAAACGAGACAAGCAAGGACAGGGGATTTTTAGAGTGGTATTTGGAAACAAGAAGAAGAGAAAGGATTATTTGTGGCAGCAAGTGGGGAGGGAAGAATTCTTGGAAGAGCTTGCCAATGCTTGGGTGACACTGTTCAGATCTGAAGGACTCCCTTTCACTAGAAGACGTTCACACACCCATCCTCTGCACAGAAAACCCATTAGCTATAGGAAGGGTGAGAAAACACCAAGGAGAGCAAATGAGAGAAACTGTCAAGTGTCTCCTGACCCCCTAACTCTTGCGGTAGTTTCAGAAGTCAGCTGACCCTACTGAGAGCCAGCCTGCTTATTCCCAGACTGGAGTTCATGGACAAATGAAAATTCGAAAGAAAAAAGATGCATCATGGGTGATACCATAGGTAGCTCTAGCGCACGCACACACACACACACACACACACACACACACACACACACACACACACAATGAAGACTCTTAGGATGCAGAGAAGGAAGGCCTTCAAAAGGAATAGCACCCAACCACAGAACTAGCTCCAGCCCCGTCCACCCCCAGGAGCCACCTTGATTTCATGAAGCCCTCTCTACCTCTCTAAGAAGTTCAGATTCTCGGGGGACTTTGCACACTTCCCAGTTCCCTCTTCTAGAGGAAAGATAGGGGCCACTTTGGCAACCCCTGACTCACCAATGTAGACCTCCTGCACCTTCACCCGGACCTGCTTTTGGGACCAGCTACTGTTCACTGCAGAAGGTATTCTGGTGCTTGCCTAGAATGACACACACACACACACACACACACACACACACACCAAAAAAAACCTTCATCCCACAACTTGCTCCAGGTTGTGTGAGGAAATACAAAATATGGGCACGGGTTCTACTCCCTGAACACCAACCTTCTGATTCATGTGGTGGTCTCTCAAAACCAGTTCCGAGTTGTCATTTTTCTGAGACCAGAGAACTTGTTAAGTGTAGACAATCGTACTCCCCACAGGTCTCTGAGCCACTCTCACGGAATGTGCTGATGGCCTGGTCTGCAGTTTTCCCTTCATTCTTTAGGGAGGTTATGTTTTGACTTTTGACATCATTAAACTCATAAATACAATACAGCATTCCATCCAGCAAGCTTTGGGTTTGGCCATGTTCTTTGAAAAGGCACGCTGGATTTGTTGGAACATTTCTGGAAGCCTGCCATCTACACTCAGGAGGATTTGAGATCTATGTCCCAGCCTCTTCGCATTTTGATGCTATTTCATTCCTCACATCCATCTCTCTGGTACCCAGAGCCTTGGTTAGTCTCACACTCTGCTGCCAAAACTGCCTCTCACTCCTCTTAGGGAAGGGACCAGATAACCTAAGTGAAACACACCTCTCATTCCTCGAGCCTCTTCTACATTCTGCCCAAGGGAAAGTTTGGTGATCAGAATCCTGGCCTGAAGTATACAGAAGCCTGACATGGACTCTATCTCAGGGTAAATGAAAATGACTGCACTTCTCGAATCCATGACTATGGATGCATCTTTAGAGTCTTCATTCTCTCTGCCTTTTTATCTGCCACTCTACAAGGAAAGGAACTTGCAGGTTAACATGGGGCCTAGACTCATGGACTGCTTGTGCTCTTTTGGTGGATGGAGTGGGTTTTGGGTTTTGGCTTTTAAAGGGTGCTCCGTGTAGCTCTGGCTGTTCTGGAACTCACGCTGTAGACCAGGCTGGCCTCGAACTCACAGAGATCCACCTGCCTCTGCTTCCTGAGTGCTGGGATTAAAGGCATGTGCCACCACTGCTTGGTACTTGTGGTCTTTTTTTTTATGAAATAAGGAAACTTGTTGGTTTGTCTGGTTCTTTAGCTCTTCCAGCTCACCATCAGGAGCTGCACCAATGTTTCCTCTGCAGTGTTTTGATCCTGCTCACATCTTCCTGAGAAGAAAACACTCTCAACTGTCCTCTGGTGGGGAGGGGAAGTCTGCCCTCCTAGCTGACATTCTTGTGGCAGGGGTCCGTTACCTTTCGTCCACAGCTACACTCAAATGTCTCTCCAAGCTGCTGTGCATGCGACAAGCCATGGTTATTGGTAGTGTGACTTGCTTGGGTTTGGTTAGAAAAGTTCAGGAAAGAGTCATTGGGATATTTGAAATCTCAGCTTTTTCCGTGGCCTTTCTATGTTGTCACACTGTCCCTCTACAAATGAGTAAAGTCTATTTGCTTGCTCTCTCAACTCCCCAGGTAGTGCACTCACTAAGATCTGGGCAGAAGTTCTGTCTTTTTAACACTTTGAAAACCACCTCTCCTTGGTCCCTTGAATCCAATTTAAAAAAAAAAAAAAAAAAAGATTCTTTTTTTTTTTCTCTCTTTCAAAATTTTTCTTGGTGCCAAAGTAGATGCATTCTAATGATCATACGATACAATTCATTGAGAATAAATCCAGAACCATACACTTCCCAATGTGGAGCTAAGCACTCTCTTTGCTGACTCATCCAGGGGCAGCTGAAGACGATGAGCGCTTATTTAACCTGTGGTGACCAACATGGCTTTGGCACCACCTTAAGAGCCCAAAAGGTAACAGCAGGCTTGGGTTGCCTTGCTTTGTCTCATAATCGTCTTGATTTTGCTCTTAAAGAAGTTTCCTAAGGCCTCCAAGAGGCCCACCCCAGAAAGACTAGCTTTCTGTTACTCTGGTCACAACAGGCCACAGATAGAGCTGCAGGTGGCTTGGCTGATGAAAGGCTAGGCCTAGGACAAGGGTCTCTTTCCTTCAGGTTTTGCCACTTTGCTGGAAGAGCGAAACAGTCTCCTAAACATCTTGATCTTGTGTTTGTTTCCTCATGGGTGAGCTTGGGCCAGCTTGACAGCTGTACAGTCGTTGATACTACGTCAGCATTCCAAGTAGGAAGGGGATGCAGTTCCTCGGCCCTTTCGGCCTGGGGGGGGGGGGCGGTCTGGCTTGCAACTGCCCTCCTTGCCTACGGTAAGTGGCTGGTGCTAACAACCCTGTTGCCGATACTGATGCTTCTACTTCTTTTTTCAATGTCTCCATAAAGTTGTATTGGAAGACAGTCTTACACATGCCTCTTCATTAGGTTGTTTGGGGACTCTGAGCAGTGGGCCAAGGAACTCTCTGACTCATGAAACACAGAATATTTGCTCCCTGACCCTGGAGAGGGAAGGCTGGCCTATCTGGGGTCGATGGTGGTAAGGGCTATGAAGGAAAATGAAGCAGGGAGGTGAGATGCGGGTAGACAGAGAGCAGGAAGGCTGCATCTTGCTGCAAGCCGCAAGGCTGGGTCCTCGTTAAGGAAACAGCATACGTGCAAATCCTTCGGAAGGCTGTCATGTTCAGCACAGCCAGCTCATTGCGGTGGCCTCGTGACTGCTACAAACTTTGATTTAAATGGTGGAGCAGTTGATCTCAGGCATTTTGGAGAACCCAGAATCTCCTTGTGAGGAAGCTCGTCCCCTCCCCGACGTGGTCCTCTGTCTCCCTGGACGGGTTTGGGTTATGTTTGCACTGCAAGAGGGAAGTGCTTGGGAAAGGAGGCGCACGGCCGGCTTTCTAACAGGTGGGGCTAGGCCACACCACTTCTGGCTTCTTAGCACCTGGGGTAGAGGCTCTCATCTCCAAACGCAGCTACCATTAGCTCTGTCTGGGGCTTCGAAGCCACAGTATCTGCTGTGTAGATACCACTGGGCTGTACGTGTAATAGAAAACCCCAGAAGCTCTATGCAGATAGATGTGTGTAGGAGCTGTCTGGAGAGATTATTTAGTTTTCTTCAGATAGCCAACAAAAATCCAAGACCTGACAAGGGATAGCACTAGAACTTGAGAGCTAAGCCTTTGATTTCATCAACAGAGATCTCATCACTGTCCTAGGGTGAGTGTAAGGTTTCATAAAAGACACCAATGTTTTCTAACTTGTTGTGGGAGAAAATGTGTGAGCTTGGCTTGAGACTGAGACCCTGAAACATGTGCGCACTGTCGTAAAGTCCACTGTGCACATGGGGGAGGCGGGCAGATACAGCACATTGGCTGTTGCTCAGCTCTAGTCAACTGCTTGGCTCCGAGAAGGTCCCTTCACCTCGCCGCCCTCCAGTGACCTCAGCTGGAAAATTAGGGCTTCCAGAGCCCCTCAACAACTATAAAACAATACAGTTCTCAAAGAGAATGGATAAAGCACACCTACAACCCCACAGTAAATGAGAAGTGAGAGAAAAAAAAAGTGCTTTGGACACAAGGTCTCTGGATCCACATTTGTTTTCAGTGATGAAGTGTGTTCTTCACACAGGAAGCTCCATGGTGCAGGAGGGAGGGGACTGATACAAGAAAGGCGGGTGGAGCAGACATTGGTCCTTTGCAACTTGCCCTGCTCCAGCTCCGGGAGCAGAGGCCAAGGCTGGCAGCTCGGCAGGCCTGTGCCCTTCCCACACCAAGCTATGTTATCAGTGCCCAAATTAGAACAAACCTTGCCTGTGTTTTTAGACCTGCATTACCTGTGGTAGGCGTGTGCGTGTGTGCGCTCTCATGGAAATCCCTGGTGCTGTAGAAGCATTCCCTGATCTTGTCCTTGAGCTTGGGTCTTGGTCTGTGAGCACCCCACTCCTGAACTCGGGGGGGCGGGGAGAGGAAAGCAGGAACCTCAGGAATGGAATCACACTGGGTTGAGTCAGTGATACTCTCTACCATTTTTAAAAATAATACTTCACAGATTAATCTATTTTGTTTTGAAAACTTTCAAGGTAACTTTGGTATATAGATCACTGCCTCTGATCACTTAAGAGCCAAAATTTTAGGGAGAGTGGATACATTCTGTGAAGAGAAAGTGTAGGGCAGATCTTAGCAGTGCCCTGTTCGGGTAGAACATGGCTGTCAGGGAGGAGATTTGGAGATGCCAAAGACAGTGGGAGAAAGCATTTGCACCTTTGACCAAGCTTTCCTGTGCGAGATCCTGAGAGCTTACACGAGGGGCAGGAAACGAAAGCACCTGTTCCCCAGGGCTGCCAGCCTTGCTCCCTCAGGACCAGAGGGACACAGGACATCTCGGGGGGTGGTGGACATTAATGATAACACATGTTCATGGAGCCTCACGTAAATATCAGGATACCAGCAAGAATGCAGAGTAGAAGATTAAAATGGCGGCACATTTGCCTGCTGTGTGTCCTGGAATAACCCCCACTGAGTGTTTTTCCTTCCTTTGTTTTCTGTCCCTCCACACACGTAAGCATGCTGTGTTCTTCACTCCATTTCAGATGTCAGCTTGTTTGGATGTATGCTTGGCAGCTATATGCTGGTCTATAAAACATTGCCCTGCTACAATCACAGTTGTGACTATATCCTGCACGAACCCCGGTTTGGCTTATCTGCAGGTTATGTTATCTCTTTCTAAAGGAGTTTTATCCCATGTGAATTGGAAACAGCTACCCCATAAGTGCTTTTCCTTTGCAAAAGAATTTGAAATTATTTCCTACAAGGTTTGTTTCTTTTTTAATTAAAAATATAGAACATTATTTTTAGTCACTGAGACCAATTCATTTTAAAATAAACTTATCTATTACATGGAAGGCAGCTAAAAGCAACTAGAAACATGAAGCAGGTAAATGAGTGTGGTAGGGGGGCGGTGATGGGTGGAACTGTCATGATTGTGAGGGAATGCATCAGCCCCCACATGAAATATCTTATCAGCCTTTAAATGTAAAGACTTAAACATTTAAAAAGGGGTTAAAGAATTTATATATATTGTATTTTGTTAGAAAATATTACACTTTTCAAAGGCCCTTGAACATTCACAAAATTAAGCATTTTTCATGCCATGAGAAGAAAATCAGGTCCCCCAAGTAGGATAGCGATAGGTTTTTATGAGAATTTTTTTTTGTACAATATATAAAACTAAAAAGGAGTAGATATGATTGCAGTTGCCAGGAAAAACTACGACCTCCCTCAACTCTTGAATTCAAGAAGAGACAGGGAAGAATGTCTTGCCAGTGTGTGCCACACCACACAACTTATCCACTATCTGTGGACACCCGCATGCTTCTGCCTCTGGGCTACTGTGAACAGTCCTGGCATGAACATAGGTGCTCAGATATCTCTTCGAGGCATTACTTTCGGTTTTCTAAGATGCATAACCAGAAATTAGATAGCTGGGGTGTATGGTAGCATGATTTTAAACCTTCTAGTGGACCATAATGTTCATTAGTTTTTAGTGCCAAACAGTGTTGCCCCCCAAAAGCTACATTTTGTTGATCCAATGATCTTCAATGAAACTCATGTTGAGATTTAATTGCCAGCCAATGGCAATGAGGGAGGTGGTGTTAGGCAGCTAGACGGACATTGGCAGGCTTGGAAGCCCTTGAGGGTGGACCTGCGGTTTTTGGACAGAACCTTTCATTTGACCATATGGAAAGGTGGGAGGTATCAGAGCTTTGTTAGAGCCCATTGAAGGAAGACTACTTCCTCCTGGTCGGAAGTGTGGAATGGGAGTTCTCCCTCTGGCCCAAAGTGGAGACATAACATTCTGATCTACTCCAAAGATTAGAATAGTGCATACTATTATGTCCTCCGCTGAGAGCTAGCCCCAACTGGGTCTGTCAGTGGAGACCACTCCTCAAGTACAGACAGTCTAGCCTTCTGCAGATCAGAGAGACTGGGAATGAGATGAAGAGTCGACGAGAAAAAACAGACTTCTTGTCTGAGGGACAAAAGCTTCTCTTTCATCTTCTTCTTCTTCTTTCTGTTCTCTTCTTCTACCCTGATGTTTCCTTTCTGTCTCTTTCCTGATGGCGTCCTTCTCCCTACTTCCAGATGTCTTCCTTTCAACTTCTTTACTTTTTCTCTTGCAGCTTATATACCCCCAGCAGAATCTTTCGAGCAATATAAAAGTTACAATATGACTGCATTCTATTTTTTTTAAGTGAATGAGTACAATGAATACGATGAAAACCACGTTGGGCTTTCTCACTGTTTTCTCTGAAGACTCCCTTCAGATGCTTGCAGCCCTCCATTGCTCAGCCTAACAAAAGGCATGGTCTCTTTCTTCCCTAGCTCCCTCCTCCCAAAGCTGCCACGATTTGCAGCTTGCCTGCCTTGTCAATTTTCTCTCAAACTCCAATAAAATGGTCCTCAAGCTTCCTTCTGAGTCCATTTTAAAATTATTTTATCAGTGAGCCTAAGAACCCACAAAGTGAACCCTGATTCCTTGGTACCACTGGAGCCTTTAAGAGGGATTGATCTTTGCCTTGTGAGACTGTTTTAGTCTCAAAATCAGTCTCAGAATCAATTACCTGGTGTGAGATTATGTTACAAAGGGTCTGGCCTCTTTAGTCTCCCTGCTCTGCCACACTCTTGCTGTGTGATGCCTCTACGGTGTCTTACAGGAGACCCTCCCTGGATCCATCTTTGTTTTTTTGTATAGAATGAGAGCTGTGGATCTAGTTTCGTCCTTTTACAGGTGGATATCCAAGTTTATCAGCACCATTTGCCAAAGGGGCTCCCTGCCCAGTGTCTATTTTGCACACTTTTACCAAAACGTAGATGGCTGTATCTGTTCTCTTCCGGTGGTCTATGTACCTGCTTTTGTGCCATGCTGTTTCGGTTGCTATGATTCTGTGTGGAAGAGATAAGATGGAACGGTGGTCTGCAAGACAAAAGTGCCTTGAAGTACAGCTGTAGGTGAATAGAAAACACTAGATCCCTGCTGTTGTCTACTAGACTAGCTACCCGCTACCCACAGGAAGAGGTTAGAGTGAAATATTATTAAGAGCCAAGCTTGCCTAATGGCTTACAAACTGATCATGCTCTCGGGGAGCTCTAGAACAGAGGATGTAAAATGTTACAGATAAACCCACTCACGGTCTTTGTTAAAAAAAAACGTGAGAGGCGGCTGATGTGTAAGATTTTTCCCACCACCCCATTACTCAGCCAATAAGGAGTAGGAGGCAGGGACCTTCAGGGTCATAAAAACGATTCTCTGTCCTTGATCACTGCATCCCACCCCCGATGTTGTATTTGTGGTGTTTCTTGGATTCATTATTACGAGCTGTGGGTCCCCATCCTTTACAAATTGGGTGCTGTCTGGGATTTCTGCGTTAAGGGAGACGATCCCCCAGCCTCGGGGAGAACTGCCGCTTTGGGTAGCAGCGCTGCCTGACTTTGGTCTGTCCACAATGTTCCAGAAAAGACCCAAGACAATTCTGAGAAGAAAACCAATGGCAGGGGACTCAGGAAGGTCTCCAGAAAAAAAGGGGGTCTCCAAAGCAGTCAGGCAACTTCGTACATGAACTAAGACAGAATATTAACTACTGTCTTGGTGGTTACAATTTTGGAGGATGAAAGTATGTGACTGTCCAGGGAGAGGCCAAGAAACCTCCACCAAAGAGAGACTGAGTAACTCCAGCCAGGGAGGGCAGAGGCAGGACCCATCCTTCTCCCAAAGGGGGGCACTGCTGAAGACAGGCAAAGCCAGGGGGGGGGGGGGGGGGGGGGGGTGAGGAACCTACAGTGTGTGGGGGTGGAGTACAAAGGGAAACCTAGACACAGGGACCAGCCAAAAAAACCTTCTGGGCCTAGGGAATCAAAGGGGGGGAATGGGAATTCTTCCTCTGATGTCTCTTTGATAGTCTGTTAGAGAGAAACGTTGAGGTTTTAAGAAGACTCCTAAACTAAGGGAAGAGAAAAATAGAAAATGATTAAATGTTGTCTTCATTTGGCCAAAAGAACCCAACCCCAAGCCTCTTCCTTTGCGTCAAAATTTGTCTCAGATAAGGATTGGCTATGTCAACTTGATGTTAACAAAAACCCTACCCTCCCAGAGGAAATAAATTAAGCCCTTGGTTGGCTGAAAGAATTATCTCTCATCCATGTTCTCCTTAAAAAGAGGGGAGATCCAGATTAAAAGTCCCAGGATCCCATCTTGCTTGCACCTCATTATGTTCCTCAAAACAGAGGGCAAGGAGGCCTAGGAGCAGGGGGTCAGATTGCAAGGAACCAACAGCCCCCCCCCCAAACCCTCCTCTGGCCTCAGGAAGGAATTCAAGCAGCATAAGAAAGAAATAGAAGAACTTCCCCTTCTCCCTAGAGCTCAAAATCATTTTCACCAGGGTTGTTCCTATGGACAAGGAGCGAGTGTATTTGTAAACACTCTGCACACTAACACTGAAGTTAGGAGCTTCAAGAAGGACACAAGCCCCCTTTGGAAGATCCCCTGGGTCTACAGAATAACTGGACTGGTTTCTGGGTCCTAGTCTTTACATGTGCGCTGAGATGGTGTCCATTTTGACCATTCTTTCGCAGGGGGAGAAGGAAGAATGTGAGAACAGCTTTGATTATCTGGGAAGACAATATCCTCATCTCAGAGGAGTTCCCAAGGCATAACAAAAATTTCCAAATAGAGATCTTGCATGGGGTAATAGTAATCCCCAAGACAGAGCTCAGATGCAAGACCTCCCCATGCGAATTTGGGGGGGCACTAGAGAATGATCACCCAAGTAACAAAATATTTCCAAGACATTTGAAATCCAGCAAGAAAAAGAAGAAAGTCTATCCAACTTTCTACAAAGGCCCAGGGTGACAAATGAGAAATGTTCTCAACTATACCCAGAAGAGCCATCAGGCCAAGGTCCACTTTGGCCTGAAGACTGAAACATTTCCAAAGACAGATGTGTGGCACAGAGCTCAGAAAGGGTTTGTGAAGAGGAACAAAAGATTGTGGTCTCTGTGGTGGTAGCAGAGGTAGTCAACAGGAAAGTAGACTAGATATGGGGAGGGTCCTAGGACCCCCTCATCAGAAGACATTAGTGGATGGGAAAGTAAGAGACCTTGAGAGACAATGCCCAGAATTGAAAAAGGAGGAAGACATATAATCTTTGACTTTCGATGAGGATTACGGGACCAGGGGTTCTTTTTATTTTTTATTTTATTTTTTTAGCTAGTACCACTGAGAACCCTTGATAAATGTGAGGGCGGGACCAGAGGGAGAGGAAATTACTTTCTGGTGGATGGCAGGGCTGTACACTGTTCTCTGTTCTACCAACCTGGAGGGGGAAAAAACGATAGTATCTGGGATGAACGGGGAGGAATGGCAAGCTCTAGCTTTGGAAAGATTAGATTAGGAGACGGATAGTTGAAGAACCACTCTTGTCTGTCCCAGAAGCAGGAACTAAATGCCTAGAGTGGGACTTGATTGTGAGGTGGATGTTAGCTTGAATGTAAAGGAAAGAGAAAGGGATAATAAATTCCCTAAGGAAGAGGGGGGGACTGAGCCTCTAGTGTGGGTGAAAGAGGGTAACAGAGGGGATTAAAAACTACACCAATGCACGCCTTTAATCCCAGCACTCGGGAGGCAGAGGCAGGCGGATCTCTGTGAGTTCGAAGCCAGCCTGGGCTACCAAGTGAGTTCCAGGAAAGGTGCAAAGCTACACAGAGAAACCCTGTCTTAAACCCTACCCCACCTCCAAAATTACACAGATACAAATTAGATGAAAACAACCAGGGGTATCCTATCCCTATTGGAAGCCGGGGGTGGGGGGAGGGGTGTCAACCTAGGTAGAAGGGTTAATTAGGGGTGGATTACTGGAACCTTGTGTGTCTCCTTGCAGCACTCCAGTCCTCACAGACAGAGAGATGGGTGGGGTCATATCAGCTGGTTTGAGAACTGAGGACTATTAATCAAACTGTCATAGTCCTTGACCCATGGACCCAATTAAGGACAATTCTCTGAGACCACAAATGGTTTGTTTGGTGTAGTGGATCTACAGGAGGCATCCTGGGTATGCCTTCCAGAGTCCTGAGAGTAGAGATCTCTTTTCCTTTGACAGGGAAAATCCCAGAAATAGGACAAAATATCAGTATTGCTGCCTGGTATTGCCATGGGACTTCACTGAAGTTCCAACTCTATTTGGCCAAATCTTAGAGAAAGTTGTACAAGATTTTTCACCCTGTAGGAACAGTCCAGTTACTATAGATGGCCTTTTAACTTCTGAAAAAAATAGAGAAGTTTAGTGTCTTGTAGATTACTGATCTCCTAAACCAGGGGTTCTCAACCTTCCTAATGGTGCAACCCTTTAATACAGCTCCTCATGTTGCTGTGACCCCCAGCCATAAAGTTATTTTCATTACTATTTCATAACTGTAAGTTTGCTACTGTTATGAATCATAATGTAGTCTTTATTTTCCAATAGTATTAGGCGACCCCTGTGAAAGGGCCATTTTACCTCCCAGAGGGGTCATGACCTACATGTTGAGAACCACTGTCCTAAACTATCATAGGAAAAGAGGCTTATGGCCTCCAACATCCAACTGCAGTTTGTTGAAAAATGAGTAAGATGTCTGGAACATTTAATTAATGAGGGTGTTGTAGAAATCAGGCTGTCAAGAAACAAGCACCACCACTTGGACAGCTGGAGAACTCAGCTTTAACATGCCAGCCGACTCAGCTGAGCTAACAGTCATGAGAAGCCAGACCCAGGTCCACCATTCCTTTTACGTCCATTTTTGAGCTTTTCTGTTATTGGTGGGTTTGATTTTTAGCCTATGTGACTGAATATTGTGAGTAGGACTTTTTCTGTAGCTAGCATGCTTACAGAAATGGAAGTCACGAAGTAAAAGCCGCTGCTTTGCAAGTGTCTGCTCCTCAAGCTAAAGAGGGTTTTTAGCTGATGTAGGAAGTCAGCAGGATTACGGAAGCAGAGTTCAATACACGTTTTTCCTGAGCTGTAAGTGAAGAAAACTTTTCCCTCATTGTAATCCTATTCTGGTGCCCTGATACCTTCACAGGCATCAATTCCTAGGTCCTCTTGGCCCAAAGGTTGATAAACTAACATCTGAAGCTTGTTGGCTCCATTTGGGAAGAGACAAATCAGACAGGAATGGTGGGGATACAGGGACTAAACAGGAGTGCTATAAAAGCTAGAAAGCATGAGGCGAGACCCATCTGGTGGGAGGAGCCAGGATGCCCAACCCCAGCTGTTGCTCTGCTAACTCCCAGAGTCAGCTAGTTCTTATTTCCTCTTTGTAACCTGTCCTCTTCTCTCCTGGACCACATCCCTGACTACCCCTGACTTGTAGTCAGAGGCAGCGTTCTTCATTTAGGAAAAGACAGATGCTTCCCCTCTCTGCAGTTACAGGTCTAGCCCTCCTTCTGTTTTGTACATTAGTGCAGCCAGGGAGTCTGTGTCATCTGTCATATGCCTGGACAATCGTTGACTGAAGGTGGCTGATGACGCAATGGCTCCTACTCCAGCCATAATCCCCACCCCAATCAATAATGGTATGAATTGGATGGGTCTTTTTGGCCAGATGTGTGCAGCCAGGGGAAAGGCTAAGGTTTGGTTACTGGGGGGGGGGGGGGGCGCGGGGCGGGGGTATGTCCCTCTAGTGAATGAGAAAGCCAAGATGTAGGTACCTGTCCAGTGATTAAGTAAACTTAAGCAAGCATCTACTCCTCCATGTATTAAAGAGTCCTTGGTGAGGGGGGAAAAAGGCTATTTGTGTAGGGAGGATGTCCAAGGCATTGATTGTCGTGGGTTTGGTCACATTGGTCACTGATCAATCCTATAGCCTGTGTTTCCTTTTTCATTGTAACCCATGGAGGAGGAGCCCTTCAAGATAATTCAATTCCCCTTCTGACAGGTTTTAACATGGAGGGTTCTGTTAGCGACCCCTTCGTGATTACATTTTTCCGTGGTACTGGCATGGTCAAATATCAAGGAGTTTCTACATATAAACAAAGCAGTCCTTTGCCAGATGGGGGCTAATTTTGCTAGGAGGTAGTGAGCTATGCTTAGGATCAGGCACAGGAGAGGATCTAGATCATAAGCCTTGTTTGATTGGAGTCAGGGTAAGGGTGAGTAGGTTGGGTTAGTGTTTCAAAAGATGGGGCCTGAAATGTAAGGGTAGGTCTGATCAGGAAAATCCCGACATTGTGTTTTAATCTCTCCCATCCAGTATTCTTTCCATATTTGCAATGGGAGAAGACCTCATAACATCTGTTTGGCAGGTGGGGGTAGGCAGAGATACGGGGCATGGTGGCAATGCCAGCATCTGATTTAGGATTAGGGATGGGAACAAGCTCGTCAGCAGGAACTAGCTTAGGGGCATGAACAGGCTCCTTAGGTGGGACAGCAGAATAGCAGCTACTCTGGCTGGGGCCCTGTGATGGAGTTCCGTCTCTTGTGCATACAGTAGAAGGACCTTGCTGGGATTCACATATCAAGATGGTTGTCTCAGAGTGGGAGATGATATTCACGGCAAGCACAAGGTGGGTAAGGGATGTGACCTAGTACCACAGAGTTTAACAAGACATAGGTTATTATTTAAAAAAAAAAAAAGTGGGGCTGGAGAGATGACTCAGAGGTTAAGAGCACTGGCTGTCCTTCCAGGGGTCCTGAGTTCAATTCCCATCAACCACATGGTGGCTCACAACCATCTGTAATGGGATCCCATGCCTTCTTCTGGTGTACATGCAGACAGAGCACTCATATACATAATTTTTTTAAAAGTAAAGAGAAACAAGTGATCCTCCTGAATAGACTAATCGAATTTATAATTAAAAAAAAAAACAAGGTTAGGACAATCTTTTGTGTCTAGTTGCAGTCACTGGAAATTGGTGCAGTCAGGAAAGTTAACATTACCACAAGTCCCAAGGAAACACGATGGCATCGTGACCCTAATTCCCAAGTGTCCCTCTTTGAAATCCTCAGGCTTCTGCCGTGGGTAGACCAGGTGACTTCCGGGTTTGTACCAGGAGCGAGGGTGAAGAAATTCCTCAAGCTTCAACCACGCATAGATTGGCCAATCTCTGGTGTGGCTGAAGCAAAGCTGAAGATCGCAGAAGGGCTCCATTGCTTATAGAAAGTGACCCAGAGAGGTTGGTCAGGGTAGACTGTCATAGTCTGAGGCTCCTGCTATTGCAGGGCGCTGCCTCTTTAACCCAAGTGTGATGGATCCATGGAATGACACCTGCAACTTTAACAGCAGTGGGAGTAACCAGAATCACCACGTGAGGACCTTTCCAAATGGATTGGAGGGGGTTCTTTTTTCCAATTCTTTTTTTTTTTTTTACCCAGACTATTTCCTAGTTGGTGGGCATGCACCCCATTTCCTAAGAGAATGGGACCTTTCTAGGGTCTCCAAGGTGATGTGGCAGAGGGTTTTTCCTAGAGCCTGGAAGTGTCAGGACTTCTCCAGGCCAGCTACCTGCCAGGGGTCTCCTTTTGTTTCTCCTATTACAAGGGAGGTCTCCCCTACTGGTTCGCAAAAGAAGAATAACCTGAGGATCCCAGAGTACATCAGGTTCAGAACAGGGCTTGGTTGCCCCAAGGCAACTGGGGATCCTGGCAAAGCTTGGCTAAAATAGTCTTGAGGGTCTAGTTCACATGTTCAACTAGCCCTGAACTTTGGGACCTATAAACAGTATGGAGTTGAGTTTATCTCCAAAGTCTTGGTCAGAATATAAACTATTGGTGACACAAATACAGACCCAGTGTCAGCCCCGATCACGAAGTGCAGTCTCATCAGGGGCTCAGCAGAGCCTCGGCCAACTCCTATGCTCTTTTGGTGCATGTGGGAAAGGCTTCAACCCATCCTGAATAGGTTCAAACTAATACCAACAGGCATCTCTCTGTAGCCCCAAAAGGCTTGACATCAGTGAAGTCGACCTCTGTGTATTTGAGAGGAATTGCTCCTGTTGCCTGAACCCCATGATCAGGCCTAGGCCCTTGGCTGGCATTGTTTTGTGTACATGCCACACATCTAGCACTGATTTGGGAACATGGTGTGTGTTGGGGAGGGGGGGAGGTGAAGGGGGAGGAGCTTAGGTACACAATAATATGACTCAAAAGGTTTTCCATAGCAGTCTTTGCAAGGTGAGTCATTTCATGGCATTGAGTCACTACCACGTTAGAAAAGAGTGTCTGGTCTGGTAGCTTCCATCAGGCCCCTGTTATCTTAACCCCACCTTCATCCACGGCCCATTGGTCTTCTTCCTTGGTATATTTTGGAGAAAGGGGCAATCCTGGTGCCAGTGGGACCTTGGAAGCTAGTTCCAGGCTTGTAGAGGAGTTTGACTCGCTGCCAGTCCTCTCGGCTAACTGATCAGCTAGCTGGTTTCCTTTGCTGACAGGCTCAGTCCCTTTTTGGTGTCCTTTTGCAGAATATGACTGCCACCTGCAAGGGCTTCCAGGTTGCCATTAAAAGCTGAGAAATGTCTTCTTTATTTTAGAATTTCACCTCTGCTGTGAGAAGTCCTCTCCATATGAATGGCCCCGTGCACATGCGTGCTGGCAAAGGCATGCTTTGATTCTGTATAAATATTGGCTTGCTTCCCTCCAGTGTAGCTTAGTGCTTGAATTAGTGCCCAAAGCCCAGCCCCTTGTACTGCTCACACACACACACACACACACACACACACCCGTGCTAGAACCCCTGTTTTTACTCTCTTGCCTATAATCAATGTGAGCAGCACAGCAGAGACGCGCCCTGGCTGGTTTGGGCTAGGTGGGCTGTGGTGGTGAGAACACAGGGCAGTGGCCTTTCTTGGAAGGGAAAGTGATCTGGGGACCCTGGGGACCCTAAAGAAGCTAAAATCAACTGCCTCATTGTTACAAAGTGTTGGCCGTCAACCCTCACATGCGGTATAGTTGTGACGTCTCCGTATCGCTCTTACTGCTCTAGACTGCGGTGGCTACTCGGGGTCTTTGGTACTTGTATATCATTTTAGGATGGTGGCTTTTGTTTTTTAGGGGTTTTTGTTGTTTTCTAGCTCTACAGAATGCTAGGATTTTGATGGGAGGTGCACTGACGCTGCAGAGTACTTTCAGTGCCCCTGTCTCCACAGCAGAGGATGAGCTGGGGGTGGTCTTTCCATCTTCCCAGTGTCTTGGTCCTCAGTGTTCTGGTTTTTACTATAGAGGCCATTCACATCTTTGGTTAAGTTTATCCTCATGTTTAATCTTTAACCCTTTAAACAATCTAACTATTGTGAATGGGTTTCCTCTTTGGGAAGCTGATCATCGCCGTACCAAAAAAGCTATTGATTTTTGTACATTGATTCTATGTCCTGTTTTGTTGAAAGTGTCGATGCATACTAAGTTTTCTCGTGGATGCTTTTCAGATTAAATAGAAGGTCATGTCATCTGCACACAGAGAAAATGTCACATCTCCCCTTTCCATCTGTGTCTCCTTTGATTCTCTTATTGCTCCAATTAGAACTTGGGGCGGCATACTAAGAGCCAAGAGAGGACCCACCTGAACTACTTTCTGAAGTACTGTGACCAAATGACTAACAGGAAGCAACTTAAAGGAGGAAGAGCTTGTTGGGGCTCACAGATTGAAGGGACAGTCTGCCACGGCGCGTGGCATCAGGGGCAGCCCTCAGCTGTGGTAGCGGGAACACAGGCGGCTTGCTCACAACTGAACAGAGAAGGCCGTGGAGATAAGACAGGGCCTGAAGAGGCCATAAACAGCCCCGGTGGCTTGACTTTATTGAGGTCCCCCACGGCAGCTCCCATGCAGCTGTGAAGCTCGTGAAGGAAGCTATCCTTACAAAATGTAACGGTGCTTTGTCTTGCTCCTGATTTTATTTTTTTAATCTTTATTTTTATGCTTATGGGTGTTTCACTTGCATGCATGTTTATGGATCACGTGTGTGCAGTGCTCATAAAGGCCAGAAGAGGAGACCTTGATCCCCTGGGGCTGGAGTTGCAGATGGTTGTAAGCCACCTTGTGGCTGCTGGGAATTGAACCCAGGTCTTCTGGAAGAGCAGCCAGTGCTCTTAACCACTGAGCCATCTCCCCAGCCTGTTGCTCCTGATTTTAGAGCATCCAGTCTTTCCCCATTTGGTGTAATGTTGGCTATAAGTTTGTCCTATAACAGCCTCTCTTAGTTGGCATATATTCTTTCTATTTCTAGCTTCTTCGGGACTTTTATCATGAGGCTTGTTGAGCTTTACCAAAGGCCTTTTCTGCGTCTATTGAGATGATTTCTGTTCATAACTATTTTGTCACATTGATTGATCTGCAAATGTTGAACCATCCTTGTGTCTGGAATGAGACCAACTTGGACTGGTGTACGAATTTCTTAGTGCATTCTTGAATTTGGTTTCTATTTGATTGAAATTCTTTCTGTCCCTATTCATCAGGAAACTGGTCTGTAGTTTTCTTTTTTTGGTACGTCCTTATCCACTGTTATAGAAGGGGGGCGGGATTTCCCTTTCTGTTTTCAGAACAGTTTGAAGAACACTGATGTTCATCGTTTGTTGAAGACCCGATAGAGGTGGGCAGTGGAGCTCTCTAAGCCTGGGCTCTCTCTCTAAGCCTGGGCTCTCTCTAAGCCTGGGCTCTCTCTAAGCCTGGGCTGCTTCTCTCCAACGGGAGATCGATCTCATTGCTATCTCTGCCCTTCAGTGCACTGCTTCTCAGGGAGCTGCTTACATTGTCGGTATACGCTTGATCTGATTGTGGTAGGCCACATGTACCTTGGAAATCATCCATTTCTTCTAGATTTTTCAGGGTTTTTTTTTTTCCCAACCCCTGGGAATGTACGTTTCCAAAGTGTTCCCCAATAGTGCCTTGGATTTCACTGGGATCTGTTGTAAACCCCTTTTTAACCTTTAATTTTATAAATTTGGGTCTTCTCTTCTTTGGTTATACTGGCTAGAGAACTGTTGGTCTTGATTAGCTTTATTCCAAAAAGCCAACATTTTTAAATCATTTTTTGTATTTGCTTTTTTGTTTGGTTTTCATTAATTTCTGCCCTGATTTTTATCAATTCTTGTCATCTGCATTTCTTACTAGTGAGACAAGATTTGGAGAATGTCAAGCTGGCATTTTGTCTGTCCCAGTACCTCTGAATTTGGGACCTGGGGTCATGAGTTTTTGGGAGATTCATGTTACCTTGCTGTGCTGGTTGGTTTTTGTCAAATTGACCTTGGGAAGAGGGACCCTCAGTTGAGGAACTGTGTCCATTGGATTGGCCTGAGGACTCGTCTGTAGGGTGTTTTCCTAATTTGCTGATTAATGCGGACCGGCCCTGCCCACTGTGGCCAGGTCCACCTCTAGGCAGATACTGGCACATGAAAAAGGCAGCTGAACAAGCTGGGAAACAGGCATTCCTTCCTGGCCTCTGTTTCAGCTCTTGCTTCCGGGCTCCTGCAGTCAGGTTCCTGCCTTAGCTCCCCTCAGGGACGGACTGTGCTGAGGGTGAGGCAGAATACAGGCAGAGAGGAAAAGCAGGGGCCCGTTCCTTTTTTGTTGTTGTTTTGTTTGTTTTCAATACAGGGTTTCTCTGTGTGGCTCTGCCCATCCTGGAACTCAGGCAGTAAGCCATGCTGGCCTCGAACCCAGAGATTTGCCTGCCTCTGCCTAGGATTGAAGGCCTAGGACAGACCTGGCAGGGGCTGGTTTCTCAAAATGGCTGCTCCTTGTTCCCAGGAAACGCTGTGGCAGAAAAACAGTGGAAAAGAAAAGCCTGCCCAGGGGTGGATACCTGGGTGGGATGGAGAGGGGAAATAGAAGGACTCAAAAAACACCATCCAACCAACCCGGAGCCCATTTGGCAGACTTCCTGCTGTGGGACCTCTCCCTTCCTAAAGGGAGCTGTGTGTTTTGTGGCTCTTGCTTTCTCTGAACTGGACAGCTGACTCTTTGCCCGTCTCCCAGAATGAATGGCTGTCACTCTGCTACCCACCCCACCGTTAGAAACCATCCCCGCCCCGCCCCCCAAGCTGCTTTCGGCATTTTCGGTGGTCACAAAGACAAAAAGCAAATGAAGACACGTGCTTTTCCATGCCTAAAGTTCTGTGGTGTGAAATCCCCGCACATCGCCGCGTGCGCATCTGTTGTTTTGAATAGCTACTGGCATCAGAGTCGCCGCACCCAACTCCAGGGACACTCAGTTGATGGAGTCTGCTCCCAGACACGAAGGTGCGACCACCTCTCCCTGTATAATTCACTCCTGAGCCCTGGTGCTCAGTCATGCTGCGCTCATCCCCTCAGGCAAGCTTAGTTTTAGGTTCCCTCTCAAGACAGCCACAGACCACACCCCTCTGAGATGGGGGAAACCCCACTTCCGACCCAGGCTGTGGGGGAAGCCACAAGTGGCACTGGCACCTTTCTTCTCAGTACGTCACCCTGGTACTTGTGTACATGTTTTAACTGTCCCACGACCCCTTCTGTGAACTCCCCAACCCCCTCCGCTCTTTATTTTTATTTTTTAATCTATTTGAGACAGTGTCTCCCTATGTAGCCATGGCTGGCCTTGAGCTCTCTATGTAGACCAGGCTGGCCTTGAGCTCTCTACGTAGACCAGGCTGGCCTTGAACTCACAGAGATTTTCCTGTCTCTACCTCCCAAGTGCTGGGATTAAAGGTGTACACCACCAAGCCAGCCTACCCCCATCTTTTAGAAGTTTTATTACCCTTCTCCAGTATCCTAACCCTTCTCTTTCCTGGGTCATGTAATGGCCCTGGAAGGAATGAAGATACTCTAAAAAGATTTGTGTGCCCCTCCCTTTAACTATCAAACTATTGAAACAGTGGTCCCCAAGAAATTGGAATTTCCCCAGAATCTTGAGTTGTCATTACTGGGAAAACAGGTTCCCTTTGGGGGATTTTTAGTCTTACTAAAAGAATTTAAAAACGGGCTCAAAATGAAACCCAAAGGCAATTTTTATTAGATATTAAGAGAAAAACAGTTCCGCTTAGTTGAAAATCCCAGCAGCTGCCAGGAGATGGAGAGAAAGTCCTGCCTTTCGAGTTAGATATGGGTTACAAATAGCTTGTTAAGAAAGGAGAAAGCATGCCCAAGAGTGAGTGTGAGCTAGTGAGCTGAGGAAGGAGCCCCCAAAGCAACTGGCCTTTATCCCCCCGCCCCCCCCCCCATGCTTGCTGTTTGTACAGCCCCTCCCTTTGCTCTTTCTGTTTCTGGGGCTTTGTTTCGCGCACACTTCGTCCAGTGCTGCCAGTCTGGCTGCTTTTGAATGTTAATCTTGACTTAGTTTTTTTTTTCAGTTCCTGCTCTCCTGTCTCACTGAGAGAAGAAAAAGGCTGAAGTCCTGGTACCAACAAGAAGCAGGAAGTGGTCTCCAGGAAACAGACTGACACAGTTTTGACAACTTTTCAGACACCCTTGTAAGAGAAACTCTAGTCGAGATAGAAATGGGGTCAGTGATGAGCCGGACCGCACCCTGCCCTGAACTGCTTCACTCTGTCTGCCTCCTGCTTCCTATTTTTGTTGTGGAGTTCTCATGCAGAGAGATGGGACACGGAGGCTTTCAGCCAGGAAACAGCCCTGACTCAGCGGAGTTGCATCCAAAGGCCCACCAGCAGAGCAGAGCATACTTCTATACCTTCATCAGTTTTCCTGACGTCATTATCTTTTTGTCTCCTTTCTGTGGTAACATACATTCTGACTCAGTGATCTATGTTACAGGGTCCTGACAGAATCGTGCATGAGTCATGGATACTGTTTCCTCCACATCACCTTCCTTTTGTTCTGGAAGGCCCTTATCACATTTTAACACAGGCCTCTGTCAGAATCCTGAAGAAGGCTGCGGGGCAGGCCACTGGACCTCTTTCTTTGTGCCTCTTCTTAATACGGCCACCCGGAATCAATCTTTTCTAGTGTTTGACTACTACCTGTCTCTTGAGTTAGTCTTTCGAAGACAGATGCTGAGCACAACTGGTCACAGCTGCCAGGGCCCATGGTCTGACTACAGTAACTCTGGTAACAATTTTGGCAAGTGATGACCAGAAGAAAAACACCCATTTTGATGTCAGTCACTAGCAGCAAGCTGACCCAGGATGGAGAAGAGAATAAGTGACCCAGTTACTGAAGTCATTTTAGTTAGGTTCGGGACCCCTCCCACTCCAGCTGGCATCACCTGGTTTTCCCCCTCTATTTGGTGAAGCAGAAATGTGAGTATTTGAACTTTGTTTTGGATGCTTAAGAAATTGACTCTGGCTCACTTTCTCCCTCATCAGAACACCAAAGGCTTTGTTTTCCTTTCCTTGGGCGGGGGAGAGGGGAGTCTTTCTAACCCTTTGAGTGACTTCCATTTGTGACTTGGCTTTGCCTTTCGGAGTCCTCTGAGCCACTGAACTTTTGTTGAACTACCTGAGCTGTCCTTCCAGGACAGGCCTTGGCAATTCGGTAGCTCTTTTTGAACCAATTTTGAGTTCTTTTGTACTGTTCATGAAGTGCGTTGATCTTCTGCAGCTCTGTTGAGCCACGGAGGTTCCGGTGAACCATTAGCAACAGAAAATGAAGGGTGTGGAGGAGGTCTCTGGTGGGACCTGTTTCTTTTCCCCCTTAGTTCCTAGAACATACACAGGCAGTCCATGCCAAATCTTACTATTTCGGTTGCACTATGCCAAACTGACAGAGAAAGTCAGAACAGCTCCCCTGGGCTGTGGAAGTAGAAGCAGTCTCCCTTGTCTCCTTGGGCTCTGGGGATTTCCTCTTTGCTGACGGAGGTACAGATTGATAGCAAGACCGAGACCAGGTGACCGAGAGCCCTGGGCACCTTCGTTCCTCCATGTGCAGACCAAGTCAGTGTTGATGGTTTTGTTTTATTTCTTTAACACGGTGGAGAATCGCGTCTATCTTTGTATGTATGGTTTTTCTATACTTGTAGGCGACCTTCTTATTAGAGGATATCATTTTTGGCAAGGATGTCCTTGCTGACTTTTGATCCAACAGTCTCCACAGTCTTTGAGCCGCCTGCGGGCATGCTATGAAGGTTGCTTGTAAGTTAACCAGAGCTTGTTTAAGTTTGAACAGCGCAAACTCAAGTCCTGCATCCTCAGATGCCATCTGTATTACTTCTTCACATTGCTCTTGGTCTAGGATTAGTTGTCCTTGAACCATTGCTGAGGATTCCGGTGCCGGCACATTTGTCTCTGTGGGTTTTCCTTGTCCAGAAGCATCTTGCTTTCTTCTTAATTGTTTCTTTGGACTCATCGCTTCCTAATGGTGAGATTGTGGGGCGATGTTTTGTCTGATGAGTGGGAGGAGGAGGCCCGCATGAGGCATCCGCTTTCACAGGTGTCTTTGAACCTTTCTGTTCTCATCATGAAATAGATCAGAATCTTCTACTCCATGCCAAACTTGGAGGCTGTGTACATCACCAGGTGCAGGAGGAGGCCCAGCAAGGAGTCATAATCACGGAATGTCTCATCGATTCTTCTCTTTCTCACGTTGGCCATTTTATGTGGGCTCGTGGAGTTGCCCAAACTAGACATTCATGTCCTAGTCATTTAAGAGCTTTAATAAATGGAAAGTTCCTCCATGTTCCCTTTTCTAGAGCTTGAACTGTGTTCATAAAAGCATTAGTATCGCTCCCTACACCTGGAAGCATCTCTGCCCTTGTCAACCCACCCTCTAGGCTTCCACTGTTAGAAAAGAGTTCATCTCAGCACATGATGCAACTGAGAAATGGTTTAGCTATGGAATTCAATCCTGTTTCGTCCAGATCCAGCAACACACACAAAGATTTGCTCTCAGACTGTGGCATGTGAGCCACTGGGCTTCTGATCTAAATGTTGCAATGAACAAACAGGTCTAGGTCTGCTGGCGGTGTGGGTGCGTGCCCTGGTTTCACAGTTGAGAAAAGCACATGGAATCAGTGTGATATTTGTGGTCTTGGTAACCCACAAATGTGTTACTCCCAGAGCCATTTTGGTCATAAGCACACAGGGTCCATGGGGCTGCGGGGAACTTGTCTGGGCTTCACTCAGCTTGTCTTGCAGTCATCTGAACAGAGAATCAGGATGACCATCTTCTATGACAGTGCATCCAGTCTCTCTTCTGCTGGGATCTTATCAGAATAGCAATAAAGGTCCATTAAAAAAAAACACAAAAAGCTCATTTGGGTCAGAATAGAATCTTTGGCCTGGGTGGACATATAACATTCTAGTTGGGCAGATCAATCACCTGACTGAAAGACCACACCAAGGAAGGCCATGCTTAAGGAGTAGGAAGAATAATCATTTCTTTAATGGGATAATGTACTTTTCCTTCCCATAATTGCTGCCCCTAGCAGAGTAGCTTAGTGGACCACAGCCATACAGCTTTGTAAGTCTGCCAGTTCTTCTAAATTATTCAGAAAAGTAAACCTCATCCATTCCTGCTATCTCTTTTCTAAGCATTATTTCCCTAACACTCTGGGCTGCCCCACCATTTTGGGCTTCCTTACTCTTTTTCTGAAACTCCCCTCTCTACCTTACGTTGCTTGTCCAGCACATGTCTGACCTCCAAGCTGGCCTAAACAGTGTGACTTTCCCCCCCTCAGCCCCCATTCTCCTCCTCTGGGCTATTGCTGGAATTTACAGCTTGCCTACCCTGGGGGTTTTCTTTTAAACTCTAATAAAATCTTGCTTCCACTCTCATTTGTGTCCATTCTTAAGTTCTGTATTAATCGATCAAGCATCCCAAGAAGGGACCCCAATTTTCCCCTGTAGTGTCTGGTGACCACAAAAAGACCCTGAAATCTAATTGTGTAACCATGAAAATACTGCTTATACTATTTGGTGCCCTCTGGGGAGAGTTCTAGTTGACAGTCTTTTGCACACTTAGGATTGCTTCCAGACGATAATGGGGTAAAACTTCACCTGCCCCTGGAGGGGTTGAACACAACTTAGCTACAAACCTCTGGTCATTTCACTTTTGAACTCACTATACATGCACCAAAATTACTATTCTTGTCCTGTCTAACTAAAAGTGTGTGTGTGTGTGTGTGTGTGTGTGTGTGTGTGTGTGTGTGTGTGTGGTTTGCGGGGACAACGTTTGGGTTGCATTAAAGTCTAGGAACCATTGCTTATGTCTGGTCTTTCTTTTCCTTTTCTTTGGTTTTCCGAGACAGGGTTTCTCTGTGTAGCTTTGCGCCTTTTCCTGGAACTCACTCTGTAGACCAGGCTGGCCTCGAACTCACAGAGATCCGCCTACCTCTGCCTCCCGAGTGCTGGGATTAAAGGCGTGTGCCACCACTGCCCAGCTGCCTTTATTTTTTTAAAGTTAACAAAAAATGGAGAAATTTAACTGTGGAATTTGAGAGTAAAGAAAAGCCGGTTATAGAGGATTTCAGCTCAGTCAAACCTACCTAAAACGTGAACTAAATGTTATTAATGAAAATGTTAATTGGACTTTGAGTCTGGCACTTTCAAATGTTATTTCTGGAAAGTGGGGCTAAGAAAAAAATTCTTGAAGGATTTATAAGAAAGATGACTAAAACTATTTAAAGGATGATTGAATTGTTAAGCTTTTATTAGATGCTCAGAAATTTCTAAACTGCTTTTTGCTAGATAAATACAATGTAAATTTAAAAGATTAATTTTAGGTTTAATCTATACGTATAGATAGTTTTGCATTATTTCTGGACTTGAATCCATATGGCATTTACATGTTTTGTCTTGTTAGCCTGTTTTTAACCTTTGTATTAGGATAATAAATTTTTCAGCAACATAATTCATTGCCAATAGATAATACATTTTATTTTCAATAATGTTAAAGGATTGGATAATTTAATATGTAATGTGTGTGTGCATTGTAAAATTATACAGATTTTGGTTTTTTTATTTTCTGATTTAGTAGGGGTATTGACTATGTCAGAAACTTTTTTTTTCTTATGTGATTAGGTATGTTGTATGTGCATCACAAGCGTGTCTGGTGCAATGGAGGCCCAAAGAGGGCACTGGAGCCCCTGAAATGAATTACAGGTGTCTAGAAGTGGGTATTTGGAGTCA
>CABHPP010000697.1:0-17452 GCA_902168425.1 Peromyscus attwateri | reverse complement strand
AAGGAAGGAAGGAAGGAAGGAAGGAAGGAAGGAAGGAAGGAAGGAAGAAAGGAAGGAAGGAAGGAAAGGGGAAAAAGGTGGTGAGTGATAGAAAAAGACAGGGTCAATCTCTGGACTTACGCATATGCATAGGCAAACACACCTGCCCACATGCTTACACAGACAGGCACTTGACACATGTGCACACACACACACACACACACACACACACACACACACACACACTGCCAGCAGTGTTTCTGTCACCGCCATGGTATCAGGCTTTCCATTGGCAGTGTGAAAGGTCCTGTGTTCCTATGGAAGCTGGCCCCATTTCACAGCACACTCAGGAGGCTGCTCGGCACAAAGAATGTTAGCTTACTCACTGTTACAGAGCCTCTCAGAGCACAGAGACAATAGGCTACACTTCCCTGTATTTCTTTCATGACATTGCTTAATTTTATTGATCATATTAAAATGAAGTACACTGTGGAAAGTGACAAAGAATTCCTTACTCCTACATCTTTCTATGATATGGTCCTAGGACATCTTGTGAAGGAAAGCAGTTTCCAGGGCAATTGCCATAACTATATTGTATTGCATATTGCTTATGAGATTTGTATGGTCTGAGAAAATGTTTAGCATTGAAATACCAAGAAATCAGGGGCTGGAGAGATGGCTCAGGGTTAAGAACACTTGCTGCTCCTACAGAGGACTAGGTTTGGTTCCCAGAACACACATGACATCTCACAACTGCCTATGACTCCAGTTCCAAAGGATCTGACACCCTCTTCTGGCCTCTGTGGGTACTTCATGCATATGGTACACATAAACCTATGTAACAACACACATACACGTAAATAAGTAAATCTCAAAATACCAAGAAATCAAGGACAGTGTCATATGAAATGTCAGATAGAGGCATAATATATCATGAAATATTTACCTTTCACTTTTTTTTAGACAGGTTATTATATAGCCCAGGCTGGCCTTTAACCTAATGTGTAACCAAGGGTGATCCTTCAAATTTCTGATCCTCTTGCCTCTGGGATTATAGGCATGTACCACTACACCTGGCTTACATGGTCCTGGGGATCCAACCCAGGGTTTCATATGTGCTAGGCAAACTCTCTACCAACTTAGCTATATCCCTAGCCCTACCTTTTACATTTTAAAATGATATGTAATATCTATTTAAAGATAGGAATTAAAGTATGTATTTTGAGCCTTGGATTAAAGAAAAAAAGAACTTGTGAAATGCCTGATCTATAATAAGGTCTAAAATACGGCAGCTTGCTACTGACAAGCAGAAAAAAAAAATCCCATAATCAATTCAGTTTGGAGAGATTTTGTTTAGACAAAATAAAACAGGTAATTTAGCTGTGAGCCCTCAGAACCATTTGTAAATGTATATACCTGTAAAGTAGTGACGCTGTATATTATGTTCTGATTTCCAGATTTATTTGAATGTGGAATCTCTTCCTTTCACATAGACACAGGTGTTAGGTTCTAGAACACATCTTGGTAAACCCCTATTCAATCCATTCAGAAAGTACAACTGTGAAAACATATGTTAAGCAATGCATTTTGTCTTCTAAGTTCATGATTATCGTTCATGACACAGAGGGTGATGGTGAATGTCAACTGCCAAGATGATAGGCCCAAGAATCACCTGGGATACGAGCTTCTGGGTGGCCTGTGAGGGGTTCTCTTTCTGTTAATTTGGATGAGAAGGACCACACTGGCTGTGGGTGGCACCATTCCCGATGCTGGGGTCCTAGACTGAATGAAAAGGGAGAGAGCAAGTTGAGTACAAGCATTCATCACTTTTTGCTTCTTGACTATAGACACAATAGGACCAACAGCCTCAAGCACCTGCCACTATGATTTTACTGCCATGATGGACTGTAGCCTAAAATCATAAGCCAAAATAACCCCTCCCTTCCAGGAGTGGCCTTGGTCACAGCGTCAAGACAAGTAACAAATAAATAAATAAATAAATAAATAAATAAATAAATAAATAAATAAATGTGGTCTCTGTGTAATCAAGGCCATCCTAAACTCACTATGTATCCCAGGATAGTCTGGAACTCACAATCCTCCTACCTCAGTCTCCTGTGTGCTGGCCTTACAGGTGTGCATCACTATACCTAGTACCTACTAATGTAATACAAATTCTCGTTTCTAACCTGCTACCTTCCGACTATTTTTATTTGTTTATTACTTTATGATCAATTTGTGCAAATTTTTGCAGAGGGAGGTTTTGTAAGTAGACACAAAAAATTTTTCAAGGGCAGTCCTTATGGAATGTTAACTTTATGTATGTAGCTAGACATATAGTCATATATCAAATATGAATGTTTTAGTTAGCAGTGGACTGCATATAAGATGGTACTCTAATTAGAGTCGTCTTCATTTGCGTAAGTAAACTCCACAATGTTTGTCTAATGACCAAAAAAATCAAGGAAATGCAGTTCTTATATTTATTGTCATTGTTAAGCAATATACATCTGCATGTTAAGTTCATACATATGTATCTCATATTTAAATAGGGTGCTAACTCAGAGTTTTTTTCAGGGTGGATTTCACACAGACAGGATTTCACACAGGCCACTAGTTATTAAAATAGTAAAAGAGCTACAAGAAAAAAAAGAAGGTAAGTGAGGTAATGCAAACATAGATGGTCCCTGACTTTGGTTGAGGTTGCTTCCTGGTAATCTCATGGTAAGTTAAAAACATTGACCTATGGTAGTTTGAATGTATTTGGCCTCCATAATCTCATAGGGAGTGGCACTGTTAGGAGGTGTGGCTTTGTTGGAGTAGGTTTGACCTTGTTGGAGGAAGTGTGTCACTGTGGGTATGGGCTTTGAGGTTTCCTATGCTCAGGATACCCACCAGTGTCTCAGTTGACTTCCTGTTGCCTGCAAGATATAGGACTCTCAGCTACTCCAACACTGTCTGCCTGCATGCCACCATGCTCCCCATCATGATAATAATGGACTGAACCTCTGAACTGTAAGCCAGCCACCCCACCTAAATGTTCTCTTTATAAGAGTTGCCATGGTCATGGTGTCTCTCCACAGCAATAGAAACCCTAACTAAGACAACCTGAAAAGCATCTTTTATAGACCTACTCTATGTACTGTTGCTTAGCAACACAATATATTTCCAAGGAGAAGTTTCCCCTCCCTGCCCAGCATCACAAGAGAAATGTCCTGTGGCACATTGCTACTCCACAGAAAGATCAAGGTTTGAAAAACAGACCCCACTAAGTGTGGCTTTCATAGAACCATAAAATCAAACATTCCTAAGTCCAGCTTTCATATATCAAACAATGCCTGTGTTATTAAGTGATGACACAATGTCATTCTCAGAGCTTGTACTAGCTAATTTTATGTCAACTTGACACATAAACTGGAGTTATCTGAAAGGAGGGAACCTCAATTGAGAAAATACCTCCATAATATCCAGCAGTAAGGCATTTTCTTTTTTTGGGGGGTGGGGGGTGGTGGGGGTCTTGAGACAGGGTTTCTCTGTATAGCCCTGGCTGTCCTGGAACTTGTTCTGTAGACCAGGCTGGCCTCGAACTCTGAGATCCACTTACCTCTGCCTCCCAAGTACTGGGATTAAAGGCATGCACCACCACCACCCGGAGCAAAGCATTTTTTTAATTAGTGATTGATGGGGGAGGGCCCAGCCCACTGTGGATGGTGCCACCCCTGGGTTGGTGGTCCTGGGTTAAATCAGAAAGCAGGCTGAGTAAGCCATGGGAAGCAAGGCAGTGAGCAGCACCCTTCCATGGCCTCTGCATCAGCTCCTGCTTCCAGGTTCCTGCTCTGACTTCCTTCAGTGATGAAGAGCAATATGGTAATATAAATAATATAAATAAACCCTTGTCTCCCCAACTTACTTTTTGGTCATGGTGTTTCCTCGCAGCAATTGAGACCCTAACTAAGACAGAGCTGGAGAATAAAATGGAGGATGATTGTCCAGTGTGACCACTCCTCTATGGCAGTGGGGTCTTGGGACATCAGGGAGGGGCACTCCAGCTCCTGCCACGAGTCAGCATTGGGCAGTTAACAGTGGTGTTGTCTAGCTGCTAAGAGACTGCCCTTCCCATCCAGACCTTCCTCGGTTACTGTATACAGCAACTTGTATAGATCAATATTTTTAGGCTATACAGGGCTTGATTTTTTGTACCTGACTCACCTCACTTATCGCAATGACCTGGCGTTCCACTCACATTCTTGAAAAGGACAGAGTTACATTTCTTTTAAAAGATGTTCTGTATTTCATGGTGTAACTAACTAGTCCACCACATACTCTTTCCCCATTCATCAGTGGGTGGATCCTGAGGTGTTTTGTTCCTGGCTGTTACGAACAGCACCACAATTAACATCAGCGTGCGGGTGTCTCTTACACAGACTCAGATATATTTTCAGTAGCGAGATTGCTGGATCATGTGGTCTTTCTGTTAGGGTTAAAACAGGCAAGGTCACCCGGCAGTCGTGGCGCACACCTTTAACCCCAGCGATCAGGAGGCAGAGGCAGGCGGATCTTTGTGAGTTCAAGGCCTGCCTAGTCTACAGACATGACAGTCAAGGCTATACAGAGAGACCCAGTCTCAAAAACAAACAGGCAGAAACAACAACAACAACAACAAAACAGGCAAGTTCAGGAGTCCTGGGAGATGAATAAGAGGGCTTGTGGCTGGAGTGTGAGACAGCCCAGCAGACCAGGTTCAAGGAAAGAAACCACCAAACTGGTCTTGGCAGGCTCTGTCTGCTCCCACAGGGCCCCTCCTTGAGAAACTCATACAAGACACACTTGCCCTTTCTGTTGCTGTGATAAAACACACTCACCAAAGCAACATAAAAGAGAAAGGGTTTATCCTGGCTCATAGTTTACGAGTGCATTCCATCATGGCAGGAAGAGCTTGAAGCAGCTGGTCACGTGGCATCCACAGTCAGGAAGGAGACAGCAACTGAGTGCACACTGCTGCTCAACTCCACTTATAGTCCCAGATCCCAACCAGGGAATGGTACCACCCATAGTGGGCAGGTCTCCTACCTCAGTGAGTGCCATCAAAACAATCCCCACAGGCATGCCCAGAGGCCCATCTCCCAGGTGTCTCTAGATTCTCTCAAGATGACAATAAACACTAACCATCACTCTAGGAAACTCCAAGAACAAAGAGAGAGAATAAGCAGGTTCCAAAAAGGAGATGGCACAAAATTGCCCTTCAAAAATATCAGCTTCATTAGAAGAGAAAGCCTGGCCAACTACGGTGGCCATGAGCCAACCTTGAGGCAGGACAGCAATGAGGAGACTCATGAGGACTTTGGGAGAGATAGCTTAAATTAAAGAGGAATAGAGATTCCCATCATCGACAGTATGTCAGGGACAGGCTTCAGAGGAACCCCCAAACTAAGAAGATACCTGAGCCTTGTAAGTTTTCAGGGACCACAGGAAGTTTCATACAACGCTATTTAGTTTGATACAGCATGCATGCCAAAGAGCCAGGAACTGAGCAGGACCATAAATCTCTCTTGCAGCTTCAAGGGGTCGGGCTTCAAGGCAACAGCACATCTCAGTTTCTTAAGTGTCTGTCATAAAGAGGGAGTTCCAGGAGTTGAGGGGTGGCCTGGTTTTTTCTAGACTGCAGATCTGGTCTCTGGAAGCTCCTACCATCTTTGAATGGCAGGCCAATGATCTAATAATGGTAGTACAGCTTGACACATATTCCTGCATCGTATGGATTTAATTCCAGCAGACTAAATTTCTTAGCTTCTAAGAAAGCGTCTGTCTACTCCAGGAAAGAGACCTCCCCAGGGATGGACAGCAGGGATAGATACGTCTGCACCAGCACTTACAAGCGCAAATACTGAATCTGGATTTCCGTGCTACTTAGCTAGGTACTGTTCCTCTAGAGAGCAGACTTTTGCTTTCTGCTTCCTCCCTTGCTAAAAATAGTGAGTGCTGGCTGTACTTGTGGGACAATATGAGTTCTTCTTCAGCAGCACAAGAGATGGCTGTGGCAGCTAGGATTGGGGGAATTCACAGGGAGGGATCTGCCCATAATGGTTCTATTTTTAATCTTTGAAGGAATCTTGTGCTAAGCTCTGCCATGACTGGACTGACTTATATTCCTGTCCACACTGCGCAAGTCTAGCTCTGTCTCCACATTCTTGACTGCACTTGCTGCCTTTGTCTTTATGAGGATAGCCGTGCTCACGGGCCGGAGGTAATGTTAGAAATAAAATCTGATGGTTCATTTTCAAAGGTGCCTTGAGCCAATTTAGGGCCAACTGCAAATGAACAGAAAACACCAGACCCTTGCTAATGCCTGCTAGTCTAGCTATTCACTCCCACCCCACAAAATCGAGAGTAGAAAATTACTAAGAGTCAAGCTTGCGCCGGGCGTTGGTGGCGCACGCCTTTAATCCCAGCACTCGGGAGGCAGAGGCAGGCGGATCTCTGTGAGTTCGAGGCCAGCCTGGGCTACCAAGTGAGCTCCAGGAAAGGCGCAAAGCTACACAGAGAAACCCTGTCTCGGAAAAAAAAAAAAAAGAGTCAAGCTTGCATGCACCGTCATGCATATAAGCTTTAAACTAAACAGGATGTAAAATGTAGAGACGAACCTGATCATTATTTTTGTTGAGAAAAAGACAAATGTAATGGATACAGGGAAAGATAAGAACAAGAAGATACATGTACCCTCCTGATTGGTTTTGGGTTTTGTTGTTTGTTTTTTCAAGACAGGGTTTCTCTGTGCAGCACTGGCTGTCTTGGAACTTGCTCTATAGACCAGGCTAGCCTCGAACTCATAGAGATCCGCCTGCCTCTGCCTCCCAAGTGCTGGGATTGGTGTGCTCCACCAATGCCAGGCCCTGGTTGTTTTTTAAAAGGAGGAAGGTAGCTGGACTTGGTGGCTCACACTTTTAATCTCAGCTCTTAGAAGACAGAGATGGGTGGATCACTGTGAATTCAAGGCCAGCCTGATCTACACAGTAAACTCCTGGCCAGCCAGAGCTACACGATGAGACCAGTGTCTTAAGAAAAAGAAAAAGAAGGTGGGTCCAGCATTATGGTTTCTAAACTCAATCAGCATGTCTGCCTTTCTACACTGACCCAGGCTTTGCATGGTCATGACATCAGCGGCTTGCCTTTCGCTACTCCGAGGCTCCAGTCCTCTCGCTCACTGTGAAGACCACCACTATCCATGGGTTCTCGATCACTGTGAAGACCACCACTGTCCACAGGTTCTGGCTCACTGTGAAGACCACCACTGTTCACAGGTTCTCGCTCATCATGGCTTTGATTTGCAATTTCCTGAGAATCAGTGATGTCTACATTTTTTTAAATCTATTGGCCATTTGCCTTTTTTTGAGAAATGTTTATTTAGGTCTATTGCTCACTTTCTAAGCAGATTTGTGCTAGTCTGTGTAGCTAGAGTTTTCCTGCCTGGCCCATGGTCAGGACAAATCTCTCTCACCCACCAGTCACGCAGCTGCTCAGACCCAACCGAGTAAACACACAGAGACTTATATTGCTTACAAACTGTATGGCCATTGCAGGCTTCTTGTTATCTAGTCCTTATATCTTAAATTAACCCATTTCTATTAGTCTATAAGTTGCCATGTGGCTCGTGACTTACTGGTACCTTACATCTCACTTGTCATGGTGGCAGCTGGCAGTGTCTCTCTGCCTCAGCCTTCTACTTCCCCGAATTCTCTCTCTTTGTCCTGCCTATACTTCCTGCCTGGCTACTGGCCAATCAGTATTTTATTTATTAACCAATCAGAGCAACACATTTAACATACAGAACATCCCACAGCAAGTCTGTCTGTGTGCCCATTTGGTGCTGTTGAGATTTTCAAGTTCTTTCTATGCATTTTATGTTAGGCTCTGGCTGTTAGTTTGCAAACATTCTTTTCCCATCCTGTTGACTCTCTCATCACTTGGTTGATTATTTTGATAGAAAACCATTTCTTTTCCTCTCACGGTCAAATCAGAAAATGGCTTCTCTTACCTTTGCATACCTGAATTAAGGAAAATATTAAATTAGCACTGAATTAAGGACATTTTTTAAAAAAGAAATCCTTTCAACTCTGGTTTGAAGGAGGGAGAAAAATGAAGCAGAACTTTTAACACATATTACATTCTTAAATTAAAAGAAAATACGAGTGCTCGATTTGGCTAAGTGTGAAATTTTAATTACCACTGAGGGTGCTACCTCTTATCTATGCTTTTAAAAGCTGTTTTCCCTTGGGGGCTGAGGAGACAGCTCAGTCAGCTAAGTACTTACACTAAGGTGAAGATGTGCCAGGATCCGAGCACCCAGCTAACTGTACAGGGCTCAGTGGGTGGACACAGACAACCCCAGAGCCAGCCGGCTAACCAGACTAGCCATATTGGTGAGCCCCGGGGGCAAGTGAGAGACCCTACCTTTAAATATAGGTTGGCAAAAGGACTGAAGATGCCTGACATCCACCTCTGGCCTTCTCATGCGCATGTGCACACACACACACACACACACACACACACACACACACACACACACTTTTAAAACTTTGTTTCTAGAAGGAGTACACATGTTAATGTCAAGAGGTAGGATATTCTTGAAGATGGCCTTTTTATATTAACAAACTTAAGTCTGAAATTGACTGCATTCTGTCTCCTCTGTTCCCATATTAACATCAAGAGATGGAGATCTCTTCACATGCCTGTGGTATTTGATAACAACTACTTCTTTTAAAATTTTTATTACATTTTTATGTATTTGGTGTGCATGTGTGTATGTGTGTGGGCATGTGTATGTATCTGTATGTACATAAGTATGTGTGTGTGTTTGTAAGAATATGGGCATATGTATATGCACTTGTATGTGTATGGGCGTGTGTGTATGCTTATATGTGTATGGACATGTGTATGTGTCTGTGTCTGTATATGTATGGGCATGTGTGTGCATGTGTGTGTGTGTGTGTGTGTGTGTGTGTGTGTGTGTGTATGGGCATGGGTGTGTGTCTGTATGTGTATGGGCATATGTGTGTGTGTATGTATATGGGCATGGGTGTGTGTCTGTATATGTATGTGTGTGTGTGTATGTGTATGTGTGTGTGCGCGCATGTATGTGTGTATGGATATGGGCATGGGTGTGTGTCTGTATGTATATGGGCACGTGTGTGTATGTCTGTCTGTATGTATATAGACATGTGTATGTGCTTGTATGTGTATGGGCATGTGTATGAGCCATGGCACACCTGTGAAGGTAAGAGTACAACTTACAGAATTAGTTCTGTCCTTCCAGGCCCCAGGAATTGAACTCAGGCCTTAAGGCTTGGCAGGAGGAGCCTTCTGCCCAGGAAACCATTTCACCATCTCAACAACTAGTTCTTAAAACTCCAGATGGCTGAGGTTCTGCTGAGATGTTGCTCAAAGTTACCAGAGAATCCTCAGGGAGGCTGGCCATGTCTGACCCCTAGCCACCCCCACCCCAGCCAATCATGAGATGTTAGCTGAGGAGCTTGTAACACCTTGTGACAACTGAAAGGCTAGACTCTTAGCCCCAAGCATCTCTAAATATTGTTTTGTTGAATAAAGCAAAGCTGTCTCTAGGCCTTGGCAGCCACTAGGCTTTGGGAGAAGGTGACTGATAGATGGAAATAGAAATGCAATTAGTTAATATAAGCCTGTCATTTAATACACCCAGTGTGATCTTTATCTTGATTGATTGGCTCAAAAATTAACCAAGAGACTCTAGGGAGATCTGTAAGGACATTTCCTGGAGGTATTAATTGAAAGGGGAAGAGATCTTCACCTAGGGTGGGTTTTGCCCTCCAGTGCTGCTCTAGATATAAAGAGGTCCCAGATAAAAGCTGTTGCTCTTTGCCTGCCCAACTTTCCTCCTTATTAATGAGTGCATCTACTCACATGCTGCTGCTGCTGCTGCTGCTGCTTCAGTTCCTCCCTGACAACAGAACCCAGCTTGTCCAGTTTTTATTATATACTACTGGCCAGTTGCTTTCCAGGAACCTTCCAGGCCTTCAATGCCAAGTCATCTAGCTTTGTGACTACAGGGTCAACCTTTCCAGTGTATAGACAGCTACTGTTGGACTACCCAACAAATTGTGTAAGCCCATCCAATAAATCTCCTTTCACAAAATACATTTATTTTATCAGTTCTGTTCCTCTAGAGCACCCTAATACTTACTAATTTTATATACATATAATATTTAGTTATAATGTATATAATATATAAAGGGACTAAAAGGAACCACATCTAAATCTAGGCAGATATCACCAAGATTTGAATGGGGATTGTGGTTTTTTTATGTGCTTTGAGTGTTTCAGAACTTTCCATTACCCTCTCCCCAACAGATAATTTATACAATAAGCAAAAACAGTTTGATTTGTGCAGTGGTTTGAATAACAATAGTCCCCATACATTGCACAAATCCTAATCGGTCTTATTATAAAAACCCAGAGCCAGATACTGGGGTAAATGTTGAAAGATCAGAGGAAACAAGCCACAGCCACTTCTCACCTCGCCAACTCCTTAGCAGAAAGGGAGAGAACCTGCCTCCACGAATCCTCAGACTGAATGCCCCTGGGTCCTCAGCTGAAAGGACTACAAACTCCTGTCTCCTCCCACCTTGTATTCCTTTCTCCACCCAGCCATATAACTTCCTGTTTCAACCTTCCTAGTGCTGGGATTAAAGGTATGTGCCACCACTGCCTGGCTATTTCTCTTTTAAACTGGATTAATATCGTGTAATACAGGGTGGCTTTGAACTCATAGAGATCCAGACAGATCTCTGCCTCCCAAGTGCTAGGATTAAAGGTGTGTGCCACCACTGCCTGGTCTCTGTGTTTAATCTAGTGACCTGTTCTGTCCTCTGATCTTCAGCCAAGTTTTGTTTGTTAGAGTACAAACAAAATATCACCACGCCTATAGGCTCATATATTTGAACTCTTCGTCCCCAGTTGGTGGAACTGTTTGGGGAAGAATTAGGAGGTGTGTGGCCTTGTTGGAAGAGGTGTATCACTGAAAGTGGGCTTCTAGGAGATTAATTAGGCAGCCATTCCTAAAGGGTGGATTGAGGAGGTCAACAGGCCCGCAGAACTGGATGGAGAGAGTGACAGTGTGGACATGTTCTCTTCAGAGGGATGGAGACCAGGATTAGTTTGGGGAGTGTTACAGAGAACAAGTTTCTCTGGTTTTCTTTCTTCCAAAGAATAAAAGTTCTTGCCTGGACATAAACACTGAACTTACACCACACCTTCTCTTGGGAAGGCTTCCCTCTGCTTCTTACACTGAAGACATGTTTTACCCATGACTGTGTGTAGAGGTCTCTCAGAGACTTAGCAGTGGAGAATGGTGGCAAAGGAACTGTAAGATGCTCGGTGGTTAAGAGTCCCTGCCGCTCTTGCAGAGAAAATGATGGCACATCCTCAAGGCCTCCTCAATTAACTACAATGGTTCCTTGTAGATTAATTTGTCTGCTTGTTTGTTTATTGGTTTAGTGTGTATGTGCATGTGGGAGCGTATGTGTGTATGTGGAGGTCAGAGGTCAGCATTGCATGTCTTCCTCAGTCACTCTACAACATCTTTTGGGACAGGGTTTTTCATTGAACTAGAGCTCACCAATTTGAATGGACTGACGAACTAGGGAATTCCAGGGAGCCTTCTGTCTCCCTGGTGTTGGAGTTACAGGTACATGTTGCCATACCCAACTCTGTGTGTGTGATGTGTGATGTGTGTGTGTGTGTGTGTGTGTGTGTGTGTGTGAGAGAGAGAGAGAGAGAGAGAGAGAGAGAGAGAGAGAGAGAGAGATTGAGTGCACCAACTCACACATGCCACACGCTCAGGTAGAGGCCAGAGGTGGATATAGGTGCCTTCCTCAATCACTCTCCACCTTAATTTTGAGACAGAGTCTGTTCTAGTTATTTTCATGCTGCTGTGATAAATACCACAACCAAAACAACTAAGGGAAGGAAGGGTATATTTTGTCTCACGGGCTATAGTCTATCTCATCAATGGAAGTCAAGGCAGGAACTCAAGGCAGTGCCCTGGAGGCAGGAACTGACGCAGGGACCATGGAAAAACCATTGCTTTGACTTCCTCCCCATGGTTTGTCCATCTAGCTTTCTTACAGCACCCAGGACGACCTTCCCAGGGCTGGCACCACCTACCATGGGCTTGAAAGACCCTAACCCTTCAGGCTTACACCCCCAAGCCCCAGGAAATGAAGAACTAAAAATCTAGTTCCCAGGGCAACCTGACTCAGCCATTATTCAATCTCCCCTGCAACCATGTAATAATGTAAAGAGATTTCTATTAAGAAATGTGCTCAACTGTGACTGGGATAATCTCAGGTGTTCCAGGAAGGACCACCGTGACCTGTGTGTAAACTCCACTCCCGCCCTGATACCCCCCCTTGAGGTTTCAGGAAAAATGTGCACATTGACGTAACTGCATCCCCCTCTGTGATCACTCTGTAACCAGACAAGATCTTATGAAATTAGTTTCTAGGCATAAATCAATCGAAATGACATTGTATGGGAATTGTAATCTTGTGGCTTTTGTGGGGTTTTCCTTTAAAAGCACCTGTGAACTATGGTGCGGCACGACTCTTGCTCTTTGGAGCTTGAGTTTGCCCTTCTGTACAGTCGCTTCAATAAATGCCTCTTGCTATTGCATCAACTGGACTGGAGTCTGGGTTCTTGGGGCACCCACTTGAGACCCTAACCTTTGGGGTCCAACAGGCTGGGTCCTTCTACATGAATCATCAGTCAAGAAAATGTCCCCACAGGACTGGAGAGATGGTTTAACAGTTAAGAGCACTTATGGTTCTTTCAGAGGACCTAAGTTCTGTTCCCAGAACCTACATGGCAGCTCACAACTGTTCATGACTACAATTTCAGAGAATCCAAATCCAACTTCTTCTTCTGACCTCTGAGGGCAACAAGCATGTGTGTGGTGCACAGACATATATGTGAGCAAAACACTCATAAACAAAGAGTAAAAGAAATAAATATAAAATCAGATTCCCCGGGTTGAATTGACGAAGCCAATTCCTTTGCTGATGTTCCCTCTACCCAGGCATCTCTAGTTTGTGTCCAATTGACAAAAACTAACCAGCACAGTGTCTCCCACTGAACTTGAGCTCCAGGGAGCCTTCTGCTTCTGCCTCCCTGGTATTGAGGTGACAGGTACATGTTCCACACCCTAGTGTGTGTGTGTGTGTGTGTGTGTGTGTGTGTGTGTGTGCGCGCGCCCGTTATGTATGTGTTATGCATGTGTGTGTGTGTGTTAGACATGTGTGTGCGCTATAAGAAAGCAGGCTGAGAAAGCCATGGGAGCAATCAACTTAGCAGCACCCCTCCATGGACTCTGCATCAGCTCCTGCCTCCAGGGTCCTGCCCTGTTTGAATTCCCATTCTGTCATCTTTGGGGGATGAGAGTGACCTGAAAGCTGTAAGCCGAAATAAAACCTTTTGTAGTAGAATATTGTAAGGTGTGTTATTTTGTTTATGTTGCATTTGTTTAACTCTGTGAAGCTGTGTTACTGTGCCTGTGTAAAACATCTGATGGTCTAATGAAGAACTGGCCAATAGCAAGGCAGGAGAAAGGATGGGGGGGCTGGCAGGCAGAGAGACTATATAGAAGGAGGAAACTGGGAGGGGAGAGCTAAGATCTAGCAGCCAGAGGAGGTGGGCGACTCCAGGAGCCAGCCACCCAGCTACACAGCAAGCCACGGAGTAAGAGTAAGATTTACAGAAGTTAGAGAAAAGGAAAAGCCCAGAGGTAAAAGGTAGTCAGGATAATTTAAGGAAAGCTGGCTAGAAACTAAGCCAAGCTACAGCCAGGCACTCATAATTAAAAATAAGCCTCCGTGTATGATTTATCTGGGAGCTGGGTGGAGGGGCCCCTAAAAAAGAGCCAACAACACCCTTTCCTCCCCAAGTTGTTTATAGTCATGATGTCTTATCACAGCAACAGAAAGCTGAACTAAGACGATGGGAAAGTAGTTCTGAAAATACATGCTGATCATATTTCAGCCAAACATTGGTGTGTCTTCAACTAAGTGTTTTCATACGTACTGAACTTCAAACTGACCAATAAGCTCAGTGTGAGTCGCCAGGACCACTGTTGTGAGGGGTTCTAAGCTACACCCAACATTGATATGTTTAGAAGTGATTGGTAATGTGCCCAGGGCCATCTGATGAATCTGCAGAAGATTCTGCCCCTGTAATGGGCCCAGCCTGTTTGCTTGCTCAGTCTGTGTCCCACCCCCCATCCATGAGTCAAGTCAAGCTGTTTGTTGTCCACCTCTATTCGGAGCAAAGAACAGAGCCCAACAGCAGACCAGGTGAGTGATCTTAGACCACGTCTGGAGAAGTCCTCCTTCTGTCCCTCAGACAACAGTACCTTTTCCCCAGGGCCAGAGAGATGGCCCAGCAGATAAAGGCACTGGCCACCCAAGCCTGACAACCCAGGTTTGACCCCTGGAACCCATGCAAAAAGCTGGATGTGGTGGCAGTCACCTGTGATCCCAGCACTCCTACAGTGAGATAGGAGACAGAGACAGGGGAATTGTCTGGAAGCTCAGGGGCCATCTAGGCTGGAGCATAAAACACAAGCAACAGAAACTAGAGACCCAGCCACGAGCCAGGTAGGAAGTGAGAACTGACTTACAGAAGTTGTCCTCTAATACACACACACACACACACACACACACACACACACACACACACACACTAACCAAATGTTTTCTAGAGCATAATAGTAATATTAAATGGATGAAGCATTTTGTTATTGTTATTATTCTTTGATTTTTGTTTTTGTTTCCTTTTTGGTTTTAGTTTGAGACAGGGTCTCTATGTATAGTTCTAGCTGGCCTGGAACTCACTCTATAAACCTAGCTAGCCTTGAGCTCACAGAGATCCACCTGCTTTTGCCCCTCACGTTCTGGGATTAAAGGTGTATGCCACCATGACCTGTGAAATGGACCATTTTTTTTAAAGAATTATTTTTATTGTTGATTATGTGTGTGAGTCTGTGCATGTGAGCACAGGTCCGAGGAAGCCAAAAGAGAACACTGATTGTCCGGAGTTAGAGTCCCAGGTGGCTGTGAGCTGCCATGTGGGTGCTAAGAACAACACCTAGAAGCTGAGACAGGAGGATTGCAAGTTTAAGGTCAGTCTGGCCAACTCAGCAAGATTCTGTCTTAAACTAAAATCTAAAAGGGATTGGAAGTGTAGCTAAGTAGTAGAATACTTGCCTAGCTAGCAGGCCTAGGGTTAATCCTTAAGAAGAAAAAAATCATGTATCAGTTTAATCTAATCCAAATCAAACTTTCAGAAGCATTTCTATGGTCAACAGTATCATTTTTATAATTGTAAATTGTAATTATAATTTATAATATAGCATAAAACTTTGAAGTATTTCTGGGTGTGGTAACACATACCTTTAATCCCAGTCAGTATTCAGAAGGCAGAGGCAAGCAGAATCCTATAGTTTGAGGCCAGTCTGGTCTGTCTCAAAATGAAGTTTTAAAATTATTAACCAGGATGTTTATTTATTTAGGCTTTTTTTTTTGGGGGGGGGGTCTTTGTTTTTCAAGACAGGTTTCTCTGTGTAACAGCCCTGGCTGTGCTGGAACTCTCTCTGTAGATCAGGCTGGCCTCAAACTCAGAGATCTACCTGCCTCTGCCTCCCAAGTTCTAGGATTAAAGGCATGTGCTACCACCACCCAGCTATTAACCAGGATGTAATTGTACAAAATAGAAAGTCCTCTCCAGCCCATCTTGCAGACTCACATTGGCAGGCAGGTGCATGTGCTCCTGCAGACTGTCCTCGGTGTCCACCCAAACAAACGCACCTGTACCTTCTGTGCTCTGGAGCCACCACTGTGGGAGGGGCTTGTTTAGTCTATTGCCATGGGAATACAGCGAAGAACTGAGCACGTACAAAAATGAATGGAGTCATCGATCTGAGCGGGAAATCCACAGACCTAGCAGGTTCTGAACCCCTTTCCCCTCCCTGCCAGCCCCCCTACTCCCCCCCACACACACATATAGTACCTCAGCAGTGTACTGCTCCCAGTGGGGTGCACCTGGACACCAGGAGTAATGTGACCAGTCACAGTGTATGACCCTGGCTTTGACACTCTGTTCTTCTACTAAAAGCCAATACTTAATGCTGTGGCTGACCTTGGCTGGGAAGTTGACCACATAAGAAGAGGAAAACTCAGTTGAAGAATTGTCTCCATCAGTCTGACCTGTAAGTCTGTCTCTGAGAACACATGCTTTCTTGCTGATTGATATGCCCCACCCCCACCCCGCGCGCACACGTGTGTGTGTGTGTGTGTGTGTGTGTGTGTGTGTGTGTGTGTGTGTGTAGCTTCATGCAAGCAGCTGTCCTTGGCCCATGCTCCTACCCAGCATTCCCTGGCTCTCTTGGGCCCTGTATCCTGGCTCCTAGGCATCTAGGGCAGGGGGCCAATGCTTTAAACTCTGCTCTGGCTTGGGCAGCAGCCATGCCAGTGAGATCCAGTCAGAACAGCACCTGCTCCACACGGTTCATACAGAGTAGGGTTCCACGGGGCTGGAGAAATGGCTCAGTTATTGAGAGCCTCTGCTCTTCCAGAGGACCCAGATTCAATTCCCAACACCCACAAGGTGGCTCACACTATCTGGAACTCCAGTCCCAGAGAGCTGACGCCCTCCCTGAACACCAGGCCTCCAAGGCAGGCACAGACATACATGTAGACAAAAAAACACCCTTACACATAAAATAATAAATATAATTAATAAAAACAGAGTAGTGAAGTTTCACACGGCCAACAGGTTGGGTATTGAAGAGGCTTACGGGAGCTCAAGGGACAAAAGAACTGCCCAGCATCTGGATGCTGTGGTGTGGCGGGGGTGGGGGGGGTGGGGGGGTGGGGGGTGGGGGAGTGGGGGGATGGGGGGGTGGGGGGGTGTTCTCCTTGCCACTCATTCCAGCTGCTATGGGCTCCGAACAATATTCCTGCTACAGCCCAGATGCTGCTGCTGTGGCCTTCAACACCAGGGCCGGAGCCCCCCCCCCCCCCCCCCCCCACCCCACAAGGGCAGGAGCCACAGAGAATTATTTCTTATGCCTTCAGCTGTCAGTGCCTCTCACAGGGGGCCAACTTCCACCAGGAACAGCTGGTGGGAGAGCCTTGGGAAATGCAGGGCCGCCCCAGCCTCCGCTACATTTGCTCCCAGAATGCAATCCAGAGGATTCATGGAACAGTGACTGGGAAGCTGGCATTCCCCTCCACAAAGCCCACCCAGTGCCCCTGCAAACAGGGGCCTTTGCCTAGGCTGCTGGCTCTCTCCCCTCCAGGGAGCCGCTCACCTGCAACAGAGGGTGTAAATATGAAGAAACCAGAGCAGAGAATGGGGTAGGAGTGATCCTTGCCTGGCGCCTCGGAGCTCA
>CABHPP010000696.1:0-78454 GCA_902168425.1 Peromyscus attwateri | reverse complement strand
TTTAAAGAGTTAAGAAAATAAACAATCTTGAGGATAAGATTTGCATAACATAAATTCAGTAAATTATCTGGAAGGGTAAATTTGTAGTTTAATGTAACATCATCAAGAAGTTAATGGAGACAAAATACAATTAAGTATTTACTTTAAATTAGTGGCAATGCATTGGTAATTGATAATTTTCTGTGGATTTTGCTTTCTGAGACATTTTATCTAGTCTCTGAGCTCAGAGTGAAAAGGATATTCTACCCTTTCAAAGCAATCTGTACCTAGGCTATTCCTAAGCTCCATGTGATCATTTAAAGTTGATATGGATTGCTTTAAAGCATTGGCAAGCTTTGGATCTTTTAGGAAACAATTCACAATTAAAACAATTTAGAAAGTCTCATGTTTCCACATGTACCTGTTTAAGTTGTATTGTTATCCTTAAAATGCAGACTTCAATCACTAGAAGCACTATATGAGTTCAGGAAAAGATGACATTCAGAACTCTGCATGGTAATATGACATGAAATTCAGTGATTTTATGAAAAGTTTCTATATCTAAAATCATGTATGATAATTAAGAAACAAGAATAACTCAGCTATTGTAGTATGCACCATAAAAATCTAGTCATTTCTTACAGGAATATAAGTTGAAATGTGTTCTCATTATTTCTATATTTGTTTACTGATGAATTGCCTTTTCCTGATTTTCCACCTCCTTCTCAAAAACATACATACATACATACATACATATTATATACACAGATATTTTATCTATTTATCAAGATGACTTGATTTTTTGGTCTTTAGCAAAAAAGTATCAAAACATTAAAAAAAGATTAAGCAGATAAATACAGTTTAGATTTTTTATAGTTTGTAGATAGACATACAGAGATAGAGTGATAGATATAGATAAATATAGATATAGATGACAGAGATATAGATGTCAGTACAAATATAACAGGGAATATCACATGTTTTTATTCACATGTTTGCTAGACAAGGAGAAATATACCTTGGGTGTGGTCTGAAGAGAGAGAAAGAGTAGACTAAACACAAACTGTTCAACCAGAGAGTCTACTTTCCAGACAGATACTGGCTCCTTGAGAGCCTGACTTCTGGAAGTGTGCTACTTTATATATCAGTAATCAGTTAGTTGTATTGTTTAACATATTAATTAATGAATTAAAAACTAAAACTTACTTTGTGCTATTTTCTGGAAAATTATGGTAGAATTCAATCCATTTGCCAATGTGCCATGCCTGTGTACACACAACTCAACTTTGTGTCGTGTCCCTATCAACCATCACAAAGCTCTGTGTGCCTCTCTCCTGAGCTATCAAAATTCTTCATTTTATTCCTGCAGCATTCTCCCATCTACTCCTCCATTGCTGTTTCTATTTCACATCCAGATTTCATGAACTTCTGAGAGTGAAAACTTGGAAAATATTGAAATTCTAGAAAGAATGATGACATATTTCCCAATAGTTTAATCTAATGATTGTTTATTCACTTTTAGACTATTCGGGAGTTAAGATGGTCTGGAAAAAGTGTATTTCAAGAGAGTAGGTTTTATATAGACATTTCTGGGAATTCATTCTGTAAGTTGAGTAATACTAGTGAATTCTTGTGTCATTCTGAGAGCCCTTTTGGCATGCACTGTTGTCAAATGTGGGAGAGGTAACAGAAAGTGAAACCATCGCAGTTTTAAATTTCTCTAGAGTTTCATTCCAAGCTGATTTTGAAAAATCATCTTTGCAGATATATATTTAAGTTTACAAATGGAAAAACGCTTGATCTTGTAGATCATTAAAGATTCATTTTGATCGCCAGGCGGTGGTGGCGCACGCCTTTAATCCCAGCACTCGGGAGGCAGAGCCAGGCGGATCTCTGTGAGTTCGAGGCCAGCCTAGTCTCCAAAGCGAGTTCCAGGAAAGGCACAAATCTACACAGAGAAACCCTGTCTCGAAAAACCAAAAAAAAAAAATGTTAAAAAAGATTCATTTTAATCTTAGAAAATAGTCTGAACCTTTTAAAAATGATAGTTACTTAATACATGGATAGATGCAGATACCTTCCTCATAGGTTTTTACTGGGGGAAAGTAAATGCACACAAACACGTAGTATCTTGCTTGCCTGAGTGCCCTGACAGATGCCTTTTATGAGGTTGTGTACTTGAGAAGCCTTGGATTGTCTGTCTTAATGAAGGCCTGCTCTATTTTGAAAAGGAACCAAAGGGGGGTGTGGAACTGGGGGAGAAGGGAGCTTGAAGGAGTTGAGGGAGGGAAAATTGTAGTTGGGATGTATTGTAGGAGAGAAGAATCTATTTTCAACAAAAAGTTAAAAAGTGACGAGTCCTACATGAATATTTGGTCCTGTTTGAAGTATTTTGGAAGAAAAAAATCATGGTATCTTCTTTTCTTTAAAAGCATTTGAATGAAGCAATTTGCAGGCATACAGTCTCTAAAATGAGAGCAGTTCCATTTCTTGTCTGTGTTTACAACATTTGGAAAGCTTAATCTATTTAATATGTTCAAGATCCAAAAGATGATTTTAAAATTCATGATATAAATATGTAGCACAGGTTGAGGAGGTGTAAGGATGAATACCAGAGTGTTCTCTCTGATTGGGAACATCATTTCTTATCTGGAGTGACATCAGGTGACACCCGTGGATGTTATTTTTAAATCATTGGATCTGCTTGTTGTTTCAACTGTACCAGCACCTGGTGAAATCTGCAGCTGAGAGGATTTTGCAATTTTAATATAAGTGAATCAGAGATTATTTTTAATTTCAATTTCAAATGCTATAATCACCTGTATTTAATATTAGCCATATTTAGACAAGCTGCCTGTCTCCGCATAAATGCTTCCTTTCTACCTCTGTCATTCTTCACGTCAACATTTTAACTGCTTTCTTCAATATGTAGATTCACAGTCTTCCATGGCTAGGTTGTCATTACAACTGTCACAAACCAATTATTTATGTATATCTACTTATTTTAAAATCATAGAAATTCTCACCCCTGACTATCTTTTTCCCCAAGTCACCTTGTGAGTAAAACTAACGCATGTCACTGCTGTGATATTAAAATACTTGATGCTTTTGAATGGCATTGGAGTGATTCACATAAATCAATACAATTATATCACTTATTTGTTAGATATTACAAAGGAGGAGAAAATGAAAAAAAAAACAAACAAACAACAACAAAAAAAAAACAGCAGTCCTTACAAGCTGTTACTGTCTGATGGAAGAATCGAATGGGTATACAGATTTGTTCATGACTGTTTTTATTTTGACAACATAAATCATATCAAAAAGAGGAATGTAACTATACTTTGAATAATCCCTACTTTGTAAACTAGCTCTTTCAAGAGATATAATTTATTAATCTGTCTAGTTCTGCTTATAATAATATCAGCAACAGATTATTAAATTAAATAAGCATATATTTTCAAATTATGAAACTACTTATCATATTTTGAAATAAAAACTCTGTTTTTAATGTCATTACCTGAATTAGTAAGATTTTTTTAAATATGCATATGTTGTTGTGCAGGTTTGTTTACATGAGTGCAGATGCTCATATATAAGTTTGTACACCTAAGTACAGACACTCACAGAGGCTAGAAGAGAGATTGCCATATTCTGGAATTAGAGTTACAGGCAATCGTGAGCCACCCTACTTGGGTAATGGGAATCAAACTTGGGACCTGTGTATGAGCATTACATATACTTAACTATTGTATGTTAAGTGCATCTTTTCGACTCACTTAACTGAATTCTATTTATCTTTAAAAATACATTTATAACTAGTATTATGTAACATGAATCTTCAAAGGTCTTATTAACAAACCCAGAGCCAGGTATTTGGGTGAACGCTGAAAGATCAGAGAAACAGAACCAGTCACAACTAACCTCACCTCGCCAATTCCTCAGCTGATCTTGTTTCCTCAAACTGAAAGCTTCTGTGTCATCTTCCGAATGGATCTCAGCTGAACTGCTGCTAAAAACCTAAAAGCTTAACAGCTTCTAGTTCCTGGTCCTCATGCCTTATATAACTTTCTGCTTCCTGCCATCACTTCCTGGGATTAAAGGCATGTGTCTTTCCCAACCAAGACATGAGATCTCAAGTGCTGGGATTAAAGGTGTGTGTCAACATGCCTGGTTGTTTCAGTGTGGCTTTGAACTCACAGAGATCCAGATGAATCTCTGCCTCCAGAAGGCTAGGATTAAAGGTGTGTGTGCCACCATTTTCCGGCTATGTATATTGGCTGTTCAGTTCTCTCACCCCAGATAAGTTTATTAGGGTGCACAATCTATTGGGGGACACAATATCACCACAGTATTACTTAACCTTCCCATTAAATCAACAGATAACAACATTTCAATAACACATGCATGGTTATAATTTCCAACTGAAATCCACAAACTTTATGGCTAGAGAAAGAATTGTAACATAAATTGTATAATTTTTCTTAGAAAAAAATTGTGTTCTGTTGCAGCTGGTTAAAATAAAACAGAGATAGAAAAGAATTCTGAGAGATCAAACATTTTTTTACACATTGTAGTGTTTTATTTGGGCAAACTAAGGTTCTTCTATATGGAAATAGCAGTTACTAAAGGGCATGGCAGAAATAGCTCTAAAAACACGATTTAAGAATGAGGGTGAGCCAGGCGGTGGTGGCGCACGCCTTTAATCCCAGCACTCTGGAGGCAGAGGCAGGCGGATCTCTGTGAGTTCGAGGCCAGCCTGGTCTACAGCGCGAGATCCAGAAAAAGGCGCAAAGCTACACAGAGAGACCCTATCCCGAAAAAACCAAAAAAAAAAAAAAAAAAACAAAAAAAACGGAGGGTGAAAAGTAGCCAGAGACAGCCCATGCGTCTTTCAGTATGCTGAGAGAATTGGAATAGACTGGAGATATTGAGCAGAAAAGTGCAATCCTATAAAAGGAATGATAACATTACTCTGATTGGGGTGGGGATTCCTGTGGCTGCATGAAATGATGTTTCATGAAAGAGTTTAATTACATGTGCTTAAACTGTGAATTGTGAAATAGTCTGGGTTATTAAAATATACTCTTGCATATGCTATTTTCCTAGAAGAGGCCAAGAAATTGAGTGAGTCAACTTCAACTGGAAATTCACTGAATTGCCTTAGAAAAGGCCTTTCTTAGTAATTCAATATTCCATTCACTAAATAGCTAATACATTAAAAGAAACCAAACTACAATAAAGTATTTTATATACTATCAAAGGAGATGAAATGTAAATGAACTACAATTTTTAAGAGGAAAAAAATGAATTTAAAGAACTTTTACCAACTTGGAACAGGATAAAAAAAAGATACCTAAATCAGCTTATTTATAACCGAAATTATTCCAGCATGATTTGATTATAGGATTTGACAAGGTTAATTTAGACTTCAGGGTTCAAAAATTTGTTTTGACACTTTAGAAAGGAAGATTATTTAATAAACAGTAAGTAATATAATACATTACACCAAAACAAAGCATTCTGAACCACAAATAATCAACAGACCTGAAAAGGAGTTTGTTTGACTTAAAATCCAAAATGGTTCTGATTGTAGAATATTGAAAACTTTTACTGAGTTTTATTTGCACTCTATTCTTCTCTACAATTTTTTTTGTGATATTTCTACTATTAACATTGTTCTGTTTAATTGCTGGGTTTTTTTTTAAGTTTTTATTTTGTTTACTTGTTTAATTAGTTCAAGTGATTATGCAGTAACTGATGGAACCAGATGCAGAGATCTACAGCCAAGGATTGTGCCAAGCTCCTGGATTCCTGCTGAAGAAAGGAAGGGTTGTAACAGCAGGGGGGTGGGAGTGGGAGTGGAGTGTCAAGGTCATAATGGGGAACCCACAGAGACAGCTGACCTTAACAAATAGGAACTCAGGGACTCTTGACCTAGAGTTAGGAAGCCTGCATGGGACCTACCTAGGCCCTCTGCATGTGGGTGACAGTGTTGCAGCTTGGTCTGTGTGTGAGGCTCCTAGCAGTGGGATCAGGACCCATCCTGGGCCCTTGAGTTGACTTTTGGGAACCTGCTCCCCATGCTGGGTTGCCTGCCCCAGCCTTGAATGAGGGCGAGGTGCTTGGTTCTGTCTAACCTTGATGTGCCATGCTTTGTTGACTCCCATGGAAGGCCTGTCCCTTTCTGAACTGAGACAGAGGAAGAGTGGATGGGGGGAGAAGACAGGAAGTGGTAGGAGGGAACAGGAGTAGAGGGGGGAGGGGAAACTGGTTAGTATGTAAAATGAATGAAAAAAATTAATAATAAATAAACAAATAAAAATAGTTTGCAATGCATGCCTATATGTATAAGAAAAACTATTAATCTCAGTGATAAAATTGTCATTAGCATTTATTTTTTTTCATTTTTATTCATAAATTAATTTTGCCATTTGCTTTTAACATGATCTATTTCCAAATTAAAGTCTTGTAACTTCTCTATTTCCAGAAAAGTCTTAGTTTATTTTGTACAACCTCCTAAATGTTGATAAATGTTTCCAATATTGTGATGAGATTTCAATTGCCCAAGTTGAATATAGTGCCTAGCACAATGTAGAATAAACAGTGTACTTGGATTTGCAAATAAATTATTAAGATTCCCATCATATAATATGCAATACAAATCTTTTGTCTTTTCTATCTATTGGAGCTATTACTTTTAATTACCTAAAAATTGATTGTTGAATTTCAATGATATTAATAAAACTCTTATAGACATTTTAATTTTATAAAGATGATTCTCTCACTCATTATCCATTATGTCAGCAATTAGATAAAAGTAGTAAAGGACATTTTAAATGGGTATTATGGGATACTCTATTGACAATCTCATATTAAGGAGGAGAATGATATCCTTATTCAGATTAATTAATAAGTATAACCATTTTGTAACCTGTTTTACTTGGGTAGAGTTAATAAAAGTTATTAATTCTAAGCACCAGGTATCTGTTGTAGGTATCTGTTGTATGGTATTTCTATCATACCTATTGGAATACCCTTGAAATGTTGGGGTAAAGATTCTCAGAATTAGCCGGGTGGTGGTGGTGGTGGTGGTGGTGGTGGTGGTGGTGGTGGCACATGCCTTTAATCCCAGCACTCGGGAGGCAGAGGCAAGCGGATCTCTGTGAGTTCAAGCCCAGTCTGGGCTACAGAGCAAGGTCCAGGAAAGGCGCAAAGCTACACAGAGCAACCCTATCTCAAAAAAAAAAAAAAAAAAAAAAAAAAAAGAAAAAAGAAAAAAGAAAAGAAAAGAAAAGAAAGGAAAGAAAAAGATTCTCAGAATCAGTTTTTCAAAATTATTTTTAGAGCCCTCAGCAGGTCAAAACTAATAAGATAATATTTATAATATATTATATTCACAGTATATAGTTGTACTATTTCATGTATGTATTATGTTTTAGGATCTAGTATAATAACAGAACACTTCCCTAGCATACCTAAGGCTGTAGATTCCCCCACCAGTGCCCCCAAACAATATCAAAACCTATTTATTTATGATCACAGTAATATTGATAAAATAAAATCCTAGTTTCACCTGCTATTACAGTACATGCATGCACAATTAAATAAAAATCATTTGTAGTAATGCAATATTGAAATACTTAGATGAAAATCAAAATAAATTGCAAGAAACCAGATATTCTTTAGTAAAAAATCTGTAGTATACTCATTTTCCAGAATTTCAGATATATTTTAGGCATTATATGATTCTAAAGTTTTAAAGACTGTACTTAGCTCATAATGTTTTGTGTGCAAAATTTGAATGTACACGTTTTCATCCTACCAAATAATGTACCAACAATACAGCTGCTTTCAGCTCTGTATGTATCACATAATCTCAGTTGTATGTTTGATACTTGACTTGTTGCTTTGTGTCTTAGTTACTTGTGTGATATCTATAAAACATCTGACAAAAGCTAATTCAGGAGAGAAGTGCTTCTTTTGGGCCGGAGTTTGAGGGTACAATATAGCATGGCAGGAAAGGCAGGGCAGCGGAAACTTGAGAAAGCGGCTCAAACAGTCAGGAATCAGAGGGGGTCAAATGCTCCCCACACCTTGCTTTCTCCTTTCTTTCCATGGATGGCACAGACCATGGGAGAGGGTGGCTCACACGAAGAGTGAGCTAGGCCACTTCCATTAACCAGTCTAGGTAAATCCTCCAGATATGTACAGAGGCTAACCAAATTTACAAGACCCTTTACAGGCATAATCAGAATCTCATCTCTCAGCTGAACCTAGATCCTGTCAAGTAGACAATCTAGCATGACACCTTGGCTCACTTTGATCATCACTTATCACTTTTTTTTATGGTCTTAGACATTATTTTTTTAATTTTATAATTTAACTTATCACATTTTATGTTGCCTGATCTCCCCAAGTTGAGTCATCTCTTCAGAAACCCTTGGTCTTCCATTCCTTACAAATGAAGAGCATGTCCTGTGCTTGCTTCTAAGCACTTTTCACAGAATCACTTCAATACCCACCAAAACATGACTCTGACTACATCCCCCCCCCACATTCTGAGTTTCAGGTATCCAGTGAATATCACATATTCCAAGTACTTCATGTGATCCCTGAATACAAACAAGTAAATGATTTTTTTCCAGAAATAGCTTTTTGGAGACAATGGAAATAAAAAAAAAATAGTTGGCTAAGGATAAGACTAATAATGGTTTTTTCATACTTTTCTTACAAAGATTACAAGAAGGGTTATAGTAATTTTAAATATCAGTAATGAGAATTTTCAAGAAAGAAATTTTCCTACAACCATATACAGACTAAACTGAAGAAGAATCCACATCAATTTCTGCCCAATTTTTGCTTTTAATCAACAGGACAAACAGTACTTAAGACATAAAAATAAATATTTCTAACTTCAATAATTGTTACTTGTATGTCTTTGATCTTTACTAAGCACTGATATGGGGAGCATATAAATTTGTCTGTATAAGATCCTAATACAATTGTTAAATCAGAGATAATGAGTATACTTTAAAAAGCTGGAGGTTGTTTTTGTACTCTTTAACTGATTATTTCAGAAGCAGTTATGACATCTGCAAGAATATAATTTTAAAGTGACAAGACCTGTGCACACATATGCGCATATAATACACTGACACACAAATATATATATATATATATATATATATATATATATATATATATATAATTGACATGCCAGATAATTATTATACTCTAAGCTACAGTAGGGCTGATGTTGGAAATATGCTATATCTTAATATTTTATCAAAATTATTAAATAATTGCAATGTTATGTTACTGAGATATTATTCACTTCCCTTACTACATGTGTTACATATAACTGAATTCAATTCTTGTGTATTCAAAAAAGATTTTCCATTAACATGGCTATTGCTGGAGTCTAATAATGACATAAAGGTAAAGAATTGTGTCTACTTTGAAAATTATAAATCTTGTGTGTTAAATATAAACAGAAATATTTAATGAAAATCATTTTGTGCTGTGTTCTTAAGTTTCCATTAGTTTTATTTTCTGACTTCCTACCTCAACTCCACCTCCCTTTGTCTCTCTCTCTCTCAATTTCTGTCTCACACATAGAGAACAAACACATGATTTTATATGCTTTCAGGTTAAACATTTAGGGATAAGGTAATTAAAGAATAGTCTACATAGGGATAAAGTAATTAAAGAATAGTCTACATTAAATGTTTTAGTTTCCTTAGTCGTCACTGTATTGAACCACATTCACATATTTCTCAACATGTGAAATTAGTGTCACTTTCACTCTTATACAATTGCCACGTACATATATTTATTTTAAGGCAGGAAGTCTGTTTATCGATAACACTCCTATTAGCTTTTCCTTCACTTAATCATTATTGATCTGTTATAATGCATTGTTCTGTTCTGACACAGATTGTCTTACATTTATTACCATCAAGCTATATCTGTTGTTCTTCATAATATTTTGTTTTTGAATTTAGTGTAGAGAATATCAAGCAATCTACATGCAAACATGTAAGACAGCTACTTATATTCCTGTTATATACCTGAAGTAATGTTTGCATGATTTTTTCCTCACAGTGGATTATTAAGAGTGAGAGGAAGAATAATCACCAAGTGTCATTTGGATTGGCAATGAAATTACCAAATTACTAATGAAAACAGAAAATCAGATCTAGAAACGCTGAAGCAAAATAACATAAAAAAGTGAAGAAAGTGTAATTGAATATTAATTATGTTGATCACAGTTCATATATGTGGATGTACATTATCTATAATTATGATTTAAAGTATAATTGATATATGAATCATATATTTAATTTATTTTCTTATGATTTCTCATATTAAGTTTGTTAATTGACATTGTAATCTGTCATCTAGAACTGAAGTTTCACAAAATGTTTATTGAGGAATATTGTTTCAACCAAAATAATATCCATACTGCTCACATAAGTTAAGCATTTAAGAAAATTAAATTAGAGTGTCAACAGGTACAAAAAGGCATATTTCCATATATGTAAATATAAAAAATAGCAATTTCCTTATATTATGTAGCTACAAAAAAATTCTTACAAGCTACAACTTCTACACTAAAAATTAATTTGAAGCTCTTGCCAATAACAGGATACCAGATGTTTGTTTAGAAGTGCTTGGGTATTTTAGGATATCAAGGCTTTACTAAATACTGGCAGAGAGAGATAATTATAAAATAACTACTTCTATGAATCAAGGGAATGTTTTCAATATATTTAGATTAGGGACTACTCTGTTTAGGGCATTATACTAAAACAAAAGAGATGAGCATAAATTCTAATCAGAATTAAATAAAATATGTCACTAGCTACTTTGAAAAAACTCTGTTGTTGGTATTTTACTTTTTTTTGGAGGGGCCGGCCACCCAGCTCCCAAATAATCACATACTGAGGCTTATTCTTAATTATGAATGCCCAGCCTTAGCTTGGCTTAGTTTCTAGTCAGCTTTCCTTATCTTAAATTGTCCCATCTACCTTTTTCTCTGGGTTTTTCTTGTTCTCTTACTTCTGTAAATCTTTTTTTTTTTTTTTTAAGATTTATTTATTATGTATACAATGTTCTGCCTGCATGTATGTCTGCCGGCCAGAAGAGGGCGCCAGATCTCATTACAGATGGTTGTGAGCCACCATGTGGTTGCTGAGAATTGAACCTAGGACCTCTGAAAGAGCAGTCAGTGTTCTTAACCTCTGAGCCATCTCTCCAGCCCCTGTAAATCTTACTTTTACTCCATGACTTGATGTGTAGCTGGGTGGCTGTTCCCTGGAATCCTCCTTCTTCTCTGGCTCCTAGATCTTCGATCCCTCCCCCTCACCAATTTTCTCCTTCTAAATATATACTCTCTGCCTGCCAGCCTCACCTATCCTTTCTCCTGCCTTGCTATTGGCCAGTTCTTTATTAGACCATCAGGTATTTTACACAGGCACTTTAACACAGCTTCCCAGATTTAAACAAATGCAACATGAACAAAAGTAACACACCTTAAAATATTCTACTGCATAAATCAATGGATATCAGGAAATAACTATAACAGTAAGCATTTATATAATCTTGGAAATATCTTTGTAAACAACGATACAGTGTAACCTTAAGATAAGACTTCAACAAGTTGGTGAATCTGAGACATATTTCAGGCTTCAAGAGGTATATCAGGCATGGAAAGTAGACTTAAAGATGGATTTGAATTTTTAAAATTTTTAATGACAATAAGAAAGACAACATAAAACATGAAATAAAAGGCAATAGTATGTTTGGAAATAAACAGACATGATTGCCAGAAAACATAAAACGATAGGCAGATCATCTGCTTATTCTGACCTGCATAATTCACCAAGTACATATTGACCCTTAAAATGTAAGAGACTCAAAGTAACTGGTCAACTTGTATGTAAATGATCAAGAAACACAAGCCAAGTAAACTCAAAATGCCTGGAATATTGTCCTGGGAAATTAAACATGTTAATGATCCTAGGAAACACCTTCTTTGAGTATTTATTTGTTGACATATAAGTGGAGACTCAATAAGTTTTGTTATAGTATATTTACACTACTTACATTGTTTTTGCTGTGTATGTGTATGCCTGACATACATAAGTGTACCATGTGTTTGCAGGTACCTTCAGGGGCCAGAAGAGCATGTGAGATCCCATGAGCTAGAGATACATGTGGTTGTGAGCTTTGGGAACCTAACTAGGTCTTCTTGAAGAGCAATAAATGTTCCTAATCATTGATTCATTTCTCCAGCTCATGTTTATTCTTTTTTTTTTAAATTTAAAAGTATTTTTTCCATTTTATATACTAAACACAGATCCCCCTCCTGCTCATGCCCCCACCTTCACCCCATCCCACCCCACATTGCTCCTCTGAGAGGGTAAGGCCTCCCATGGAGAGTCAAAAAAAAGTCTGGAATATCAAGTTGAGGCAGGACCAAATCCCTGCCCCCTGTGTCGAGGCTGAGCAAGGTATCCCTCCATAGGGATAAGCTCCAAAAAGCCAGTTCATGCACTAAGGATAAATCCTGGACCCACTGCTAGTGGCCCCACATATTCCCTAAGCCACACAATTTTCACTTGCATTCAGAGGGCCTAGTTCTAATCCAGGCAGGCTCCCCAGCTGTGAGTCCAGAGACAGTGAGCTCCAATAGCTCAGGTCAGCTGTCTTTGTGGGTTTCCTCATCATGGTCTTGACCCCTTTGCACATATAATCCCTCCTCCCTCTCTTAGACCAGAATCCAAGAACTCTACCTAGTGCTTAGCTGTGGATTTCTGCATCTGCTTCCATCAGTTACCGGATGAAGGTTCTATGATGACAATTAGGGCTTGATTACATTGATCTGATTACAAAGGGCATACCAGTTCAGGGATCCTCTCTGCTATTGCTTGGAGTTTTAGCTGGGGTCATCCTTGTGGATTCCTGGGAATTTCCCAAGCACCAAGTTTCTCCCTAACCCCATAATGGCTCCCTCTATCAAGATATCTCTTTCATTGCTCTCCCTTTCTGTCCCTCGCCAACTCGACCATCATGTTCCCTCATGTTCACTTCCCATCTCCCCTTACCTCCTCCCCCTCCCCCACCCAGCTTCCAATTTACTCAGATCTTATCTATTTCTTCTCCTAGGGGAATCCATGCATGTCTCTTTTAGGGGTCTTGTTGTTACCTAGCTTCTCTTGGGTTGTGGATTGTAGCCTGGTTATCTTTTGCTTTACATCTAATATCCACTTATGAGTGAGTACATACCCTGTTTTTCTTTCTGGGTTTTGGGTTACCTCACTCAGGATGTTTTTTTCTAATCCCATCCATTTGCCTGCAAACCTCCTGATGTCATTGTTTTTCTCTGCTGAGTAGTACTCCATTGTGTATATGTACCACATTTTCTTTATCTATTCTTCGGTCGATGGGCATCTAAGTTGTTCTTATAACTGTATTGTCAAGCAAAGTAGCACAATGTATACAATAACTAAATGTGTCTTGGTAATTGCTTTTCAAATTTGAAGCTGTGTGAGTAGTTATCATGTCAACTTTCCTCTGTACATTAATTACATCAAAACTGTGACTATCTATTTGGATAGTTTTACTTTTCCATGTCTCCATCTCTGTCGAGGAACGAAATCCATATCTACTGTTTATTATTTTTTTAGAAATGAACAAGCAAAACTGTTGCGTGTGTAAAACAATCAATATGTTCTACCCTCTTCCTTTTAAATACTGAAAGACAGAATAAAATAAAATCATATTCCCACCATAAAAAGCCTGTAAGCATCACTGTAATTTTTAATAAACAATTTTGGTCTTAAAATAGAGAGTGTTTTCTGTAGGCCAAACCAAATATCCCTGTTCAATACAATCTATAAAATAATACTTTATGGTATGGATTGTCTTTATACAATTTTGACTTTATTTGTGCCCTTTATTCATCAATAAACAGTGACAAATAGAATATAATAAAAGCAAGATGTCCCCTGCCCATATCTTACCAGTTATATCAGAAGATGGAGTCATCTGACCAATCAGAAGCTCTGTGATATAATTAAGATGGCCATTTTTAGCAGCAATAGGCAGGATAGTGAAAATGATATAGAGATATTTAAATAACATTTTCCCCAAATGATCCATTTTAAGCATTGAAGTTTTCTAATAATAGTGTCCGTTTCACACTGTGCCTCTCTGTGGCTTCTAATGGCCATCATCAACAAAAACCTTCAAGTGCTATGGAATAAGACCTAGGGTTCTGCTTCATTTTCATTTCTAGAATACATAAACAGAAAACTTAATCTGTAATCTTCATACTTTTAGCTGTGCCAAATATTGTTAAAATTAAAGTATCTTTTGGATTAGTTCTAACATTACAGGCTTCTCATTGGTTACAGTGAGATAGATACTGAATTATAATTTTGAGATATAATTCATGACAAATTGATGGAATAGATCCAATAAGCTAGCAGTCAGTTTTTAAAAACTGAATATATTGAGCATGCTAACTGAACACCATAATTTATTTTTATTTTTGTTAACATGGAAGTAAAGGTTGTTCATGGTGTTTTCCCATAACAGTCAATGCAGACATCCATCTCATATTTTTGGCACTCATTTTAAATCATGTTCAATAACAACATGTTTAAATTGAAGGCAAGCTGTCATAAGGCAGGCTGAAGGTTGGAAGAGTTGGCAATTAAAAAATCTTCAGCACATTTACCAATGTGATTATTCAGAAATTATAAATCATTAATCTTAAATAAACCACCTGCTGGTGATACTCTAACCCAGCATAAAGATGTCCAGTATGCACAACTGTTAATCTCATGTTGAAAGTGCTATATTAATTTCATAAATAAAAATAAGGAGTTTCTTTTTTTTTGAGTATTGAAAAGCCACATTTAAAGTGCTATGGTTTCATCATACTGAGACTGTACTTCCTTCTCCTTTGGGCAATGAATAACTCACTGTTATATGGGGCAACAAATAACTTTGCTACTTCATGCATATTTAAATGCATATTTATTATCACAAATGGATAACAAAAGAACATTATGAACCACAGGATTTTAGTTGGATATATGTTTTTCAGTCATATGTGTAGATTAATGGGTTTTAATTAGTATGGATCTCAACATTTTTTTTCTATATATTTGTGTATATACATGTGTCCAGAGAGGTCAGATGTTCACCATGGTTATTTTTCATCATGAGACGTCTATTCCTCATTTATGAGACCATATCTCTAGCTGGGGCCTGCAGTGCAAAGACTAGTCTAGGCAGGTTTGCTAGTAAGACCTTGCAATTTGCTGGCTGAACCTCCCCAGTTCTGGGATTACAAGAATGCAAGACCAGTCCTATTTTTTTATATAGGTGTTGGTGATTGGCTTTAGACAAATACTTTACTGATTGAGTCATTTTCCTAGCCCCTTGGTTTGAATTTTTATAGCAAAATATCTTATCTCAATTATATTGATGCTTTTTAAATCAATTAAAATTCTTTGTGTACCTGTGTCTTTAGTGATGTTTAGGTTTTGTATCTATTATAGGAATGCATTATTGCATTTTCATTATGAAATGATTAAAAGCTCCAGGGTGGAAATTAGAAATGTACAAATCATTAAAGAATAGAGGAACAAATTTTCTTGCTCATGATACTTTATGAGCAATGTCTAATTCTACAATCTCAGATTTCAGGCTAGCCTTTTGCTCTTCAAGAATACAGAAGGCTAATGCCATTGTTATGAAAGTTAAGGCCACTAGCTGTATTAGACTCTCACAAGTGAGGCCAAGTCTAACCTTCAGCACCTAACAGCTTTCCTATAACTAAGTTTTACTCCTGAGACTCAGAGAACTTCTTTCAAGGCCTTCCTTTCAAGGCCTCATATGTGAAATACAAAATATGAGAAATGTAGGAACATATTTTTGACAAATAAGAAAGAAGAATCATGAAAAAGATGATATCAGTGTCTTTATCTAGAATTTATAATGACTGAATAACGTACAATCTTGTCATGTAGCAACTCAACTCTTAAATAAACTCCCTCTTTTTCCATTCAAGTGATAATTTCTTAGTACTTCATGTTTCTCCCTGACATGGAGTGAACAAGAGTATTTCTACATGTGCAAATATTGAGCACTAGAGATACTAAAATCAGACTTCCTTTTCTTTTTTCAGTTTCTCATAGTTTAGATTCTGACAGGGTAACTAACAGTACTTTTACAAAATACAGGCTCAGGGCATGTCCCAATCAACACAATATTTTTATGGACATTTGGGATTGCAGATACAATGCAAAGGTATTTGAAGAAAATTTAGTATGTCGTCTCTTGGTATAATAGGATTACATAGGTTTTGGAGCTATGTGATAAGGCTACTGTGAAATCTGTGATTACTTTCAAGCAAACATATTGACTCTAATGATAACTAGCCTCAGTTCCTAAAATAGTCATACATTTTGGTTATAGTTTCTAATGACCTTATTGCATCCAATTCATCTCCTATCTTTCTTGTCCTAATATTAATTTTTTCACATGTGTGTTTGGTTCACTGTTTGATTATGACCTCTCAAGGTCCACATTTTAAAAGCTTACCAGCAAAAGTGTTACTTTTGACAGGAGCTAGGGACCAATAATAGATGGGAATTTTTCGGGGGCCCTGGGGTGAAGCAGCTATCATGAAATGGACTATGGCACATCAGATGCCATGTTTCTGCCTTTGTTTTCTCCCACCGATGCTCTGTATGATGTTCTGTCACCAGCTGCCCTAACCAGAGTAACAGGACCAGATGAGGCTCAAAATACGGAAGACAATGACATCTTTACTGTTTAGGCATCTTTATTTTTCATGAGTGAAGCTATCTGACATCATCTATAATACTGTACCCAAATTCTTCCTTTATGGATAGTATTGTCACATTCAGACACTTACCATGAATCAGTAATTAAAAATTCCCTCCGTCTATGTGGATCAACCGTTTCTACTATCATTGCTGTTCTGAAAAGCAGTCATTTGTCCATATGCTTTACTTAGTTTATGGGGCATAATTTACTCTTCTCTCTGAACAACCTGTGCTCTTTTTTTAACTATATTCTGATTATAATGGCCTCCTGTATAAAATTCTCATCAATTTCCCAATATGTTCAACACCATCTCCTTAGTTAGCAAAGCTCTGCATATTCTATTTCCTCCCTTGAACTTTATTTTGAAAATTTCTGCTCAGTGTTCTGAGGTCCAAACCAAGCAAGGTGTCCTCCCTTCCTAAGCATATTTAAACATATAATATGCATTCCTTCTCTATAACCTTCCATCTTTTTGTCAATTTATCATCTATAGTTAGTTTATGAAGCTACTTATTCATGTCTCCTCTAACCATGCAACATGAGCAAAATCCCATCATGAACCTCAAAATGACCATACTCCCAAAGCAGCAATTCATAATTTTAGGCAATTATTTGATTGTTATCAATCTTTCCAACTATGATTTAGCTATCAAGGGTCAGACCAAGCCGTCCTTGACTTCTTTGGGACATCCAAACCAACATTTAATGTATTATGAGCAATTAGTGCCTACATTTGTTGGATACATTAAATGTTATGAGATTGTATTAGTGTTAGGTCTTTGGAGACTTAAGATTTCATCTATTGAAAACTAGGTTTAACATAGTTAGGTATTTAATTGATAAAGATAATATATAGCTGTTAAAAATTCCAACACAGTAAGGAAAAAATAAAGTGTCCCAGGTTAGAAAGGGTATGGGAAAGAAGTAATAAAATAGGTGAAGGGGTAGACAGTTGAGGTTATGAGGAATACAACAGGTATTATGAGATTCATTGAACAGTTATTGTACAACTGTGAATGATGATGTTATATCAGCAAATCTCATCATGATAGGAGAAGCAATTTCAAATAAATGTAAATCATGAGTGAAGAGAATGATTTAACCACAAGAAGCTTTGATAATTTTCATGAGCAGATCTGCTACTCAAAATCAAGTACCTTGAGCATAAACACTGGCCTTTGCAGGAGAAACAGTTATCATATCCTTTATCTCACTCTCTTAAGGATCTATTTTAAAAGTAAATTCACACATTAACCTAATCAGTGGTTCTCAACCTGTGGGTCATAACCCCTTGGAGGTTGAATGACCTTTAAGCAGAGGTTGCATATCAGATATCCTTTGTAGCATGAATCTTAAAAGGTCTTATTAATAAAAAGAAACACGGACCCAGGTATAGGGGTGAACACTGAATGATCAGAGAAACAGAAAAAGTCATATCCAACCTCACCTTGCCAATTCCTCAGCTGATCTTGTTTCCTCAGACTGAAAGCCTCTGAATCCTCATCCGAATGGATCTCACCTGAACTGCTGCTAAAAGTTATAAGCTTAAAAGGGCTCTAGTTCCTGATCCTCACACTTTATATACCTTTCTGCTTCCTGCTATTAATTCCTGGGATTAAAGGCATGTGTCACCATGCCTGACTGTTTCCAGTGTGGCTTTGAATTCACAGAGATCCAGACGGATCTCTGCCTCTGGAACGATAGGATAAAAGGTGTGTGTCACCACTGCCTGAACCTGTTTAAGGTAGTGTCTGTTCTGTTCTCTGACCCCCAGATAAGTTTATTGGGGTGCATAATGTATCAACCACAATCCTTCATATCAATTATTCACATTATGATTCATGAATGTAGCAAAATTACAGTACAGAAGTAGCACCAAAAAATTTTATGGTTGGGGGTCACCACAACATGAGGAACTGTATTAAAGGGTTGCAGCATTAGGAAGGTTGAGAACCACTGCTCTGAACGATTCCTACAGAAAGTGCATGGTTACTAGCAGGGATATCCTATATTGTAAGGCTTGTTTGGCCATAACAGGAAATACTTGGTAACAGAACCACAATGTTTTATGACTTCTCAAAAGAGTTCTGGAATCTCTGAGTCTACTATCATTAAGCCATGACAGGTTGAAGCATCACACATCTGGAAAGCATCTGATGCTCTCCCCTCACCCATGATTCATCCTGTCAGACCAATCTCCAAAAATGCTTCTTTAATAATAAAATACTATATGTGTTGTTTTATGTTGTCTTACACATTTAGATGAAATATGTTCCTTTGATGATGCTGGGAAATGTTCTGCCTTATCTATGCTACCCAGCATCGACCTGGAGTAAGCAAAATTTCATCCTCAGATGTTTTATCAGTTCCAAGTCTGTCTGGTTTTTGGCTACGTGAGAAAATTTGAATTCTCCTGTCTTTCAACAATCTTAAGTTTTGCATTTTACAGCAATCTTCACTTTTTCCCCTATGATAATATGCACTTATTTTTAAACCTTTTATGTGTATTTTCATATTTTAATGACTGGACAACCTTCCTCCAATGATCCTTAGTATCAAACAAGTCATATTGTAAGGCTGTTAACACATGTCAGGTATGCGACATTCTACTTTCTTGATGACTAGTGAATTATTTATGAATATCCAAAGATATAAATGAAGAAAGCAAAAGCAAACCAAAAACTTAAGTTCCTGCCTAATATATTTTTATTTAAATATCAATATTAGATGCAGAAATCCAGTACTGAGCCAAAAAGGAGTTAGTGCTGTGATTACCAAATAGTTGAATAAGAAATGATTTTTTAAATTTACATGTTGAAGAAGAAGCATTTGAATTTCCCAGCAAAGAACCACTTTGGGTCCTGAAAATCAAATTGTATATTCTTATTTACAGCATTTTAGTACACTGCATAGTTGATGTGATGGGCTTGTAATCTTTGCCTTGCCATGTAGACATGATGCCTTATTTTTCTATGTATGCATTATTATCATAAGTTTTAGCAAATATATAACTTTGCATGAAAAATGCTAGTGTCCTTTCACTCCACATTCGAATGCAGATCTTTTATAAGAAGAATAAAGTGACTTTTCAAATTCTAGCATTCTAGAAATCAAAGGGTTTTGTCCTGCCTTATCTCTGCTATCCAGAATATATGCACATTTCATTTTTTTTTTTTTTTTTGGTTTTTCAAGACAGGATTTCTCTGTGTAGCCTTGTGCCTTTCCTGGAACTCATTCTGTAGCCCAGGTTGGCCTCGAACTCACAAAGATTCACCTAGCTCTGCCTCCCGAGTGCTGGGATTAAAAGCATGCACCACCACGTACAGCCACATTTCATATTTTTAAAGATTTTTTTATTTTAAAAACTTTCTACACATTATGCATCTTTAAATAGCTCTATTTTGATTTGTTTTGAAGATGGAGGTTAACAAACAAGGATTTTGTATGTAGTGGACTAATAAATTGGTGCAGTTTCAAATCTCATTATATTTATTAGGAAAACTTTATGAGAACAATAAACCCTAGCTCATCAAGGGAAATTAAAACTTATAGAAGATGTTAGGAAATAATAACCACTGGAAGATAGATGTGGAAGACAGCATCACAGAGAACGCATTCCCCTGGTACACCCTGCGATTCAGATTTGACATGTATTAATTGACTCAATAGACTCCTATCACTTCTTGTTTCTTGCCATCTCTAAAATTGTCCTGCTCAAAATTATCATCTTCCATTTAAACCTCTGCAGGTATTAATTTTGGGAGTGTGGGGACTTATTAGAATGTCATGGGCAAATTTTACTTATTAATTTTGTCAATTCATTTTAAGTACAGCTGCAAAACAGCCTTGCCACTTGAAAGAACTGCCTTCTGTCTCATAAGGCCAAGATACCCATGTTACAAATGAATGTTAGCAACTCACTCTCACTTTAAAGAGATGTGATTGCGAATGGTTCACAACAAGGTAAATTAGATACAGTGATGGGAACAAAATTAAGATTATTACGTGGTACACTGACACAGTTCAAAGCAGAAAAATGATATCTACCTTTGAAAAAGAAGAAACACATCCCCTGGAGAGCTGGTGTTAGGTAGCATTCTTTAAAACTAACCACAGTATCTTTTGCTTCTTTAGGTCTTGTATCTTTTTTTGCAGTCTTTTCAGTTTGCTTGTGTTCTGAACTTAAGGCTTGTTTGAAAAAAAAAAAAAAGACTACATCAAAGTAATTTGATATCACTTCTGAGATTGGGTTGCAAAGTACTTTGTGCCTCTTTCTTCCTTGTTGTTCTGAGGGAAATCAGTTGCCTGTTATTTCTAGCTACCCAGGTAGGCTCTCAGATGAGAAAGAATCAGTGCTATTTCTGGACACAGAAGTTCCTGAGGGTGGCCAAAGCTAGTGAGTAAACTTGGAAGTGGAGCCTAGATGATGGCAGAAGATATGTTCTGGTGCAGCTTTGTAAGAACCTCTGAACCAGGGCTCTCTGAAAGCATGTCTGGATTCTTATAGCTCAGACTGTGAGTTAATTTGGCCTTTTTGTTTCACATGGATCGTAAGTTACCCTCTTCTAAAGTGTATCAGTCTGTTAAGGACGCCAAGATGCTACAGGAGAGTTATGTGATGACTGTTACATTTTGTACATTGAGTATTTTTGAAAGTGAGTGTATATTCATAATTCAATGTCTTCTTTTTTTTTTTTTTTGGTTTTTCGAGACAGGGTTTCTCTGTGTAGCTTTGCGCCTTTCCTGGAACTCGCTTGGGAGACCAGGCTGGCCTCGAACTCACAGAGATCCGCCTGCCTCTGCCTCCCGAGTGCTGGGATTAAAGGCGTGCGCCACCACCGCCCGGCTCAATGTCTTCTTTCAATAGACATAATAATGAAATTTTCTCTGACAATGAGTTATGCTGAACTTGAACTGAGTCACTGTGTAAATGGCCTGCCAAGCAAGTGAGAGGTCTGGACTCCATGTCACTACAACACTGTAAAGAAGGACTTTGTAGCTTGTAGTCCAAAAGATGCTATGGCAACAAATGCAGGCAGAGACAGAAGAGTCTTAGGAAGCTCATAGGTGACTAGCCTGACCTATAGAGAACAAAGAAAAAACTCAAACCCATTGAATGATCATAAACACTGTAGGTTCAACTCTGACTTCCACACCCGTACTATCCATGTGTTCACTTCCATTCTAGCACATGAACTCTCTCTCTCTCTCTCTCTCTCTCTCTCTCTCTCTCTCTCTCTCTCATATATATATATATATATATATATATATATATATATATATGTGTGTGTGTGTGTGTGTGTGTGTGTGTGTGTGTGTGTGTGTGTGTATGGTCATATATACATATGATTAAATGAACTATATGTATATGATTTGAATTCAGTAACTTGAGTAATTATTTGAATCCCTGCTTCATTTTAGCTTTACATTGTAAGCCATAAAAATCAGTCATTTAAGCTCACGTCTCTTTCTATTCATCACCATAAAAATTACAATTTCAACTTAAAATGTGGGATGCTGATAACAAAATCTTTGTGCATTGTTAGAGTAGAACATCTCCCTTTCCAGGAGGCGACCAACTACCCTGCGATGATGCCAATGAACAACAAAAATTACCTGTGTGGCACTATAGCCCTAAGGGCACAGCAGTGACACACATATCGTGGTAGTAGCCAACAGCTCTCTAATTGGACTTAAGACCCACTCAACAAGAGGGAAAACATTCCTGTTACTGGAAACCTAACCAAATATTTATGGCTAGTGAAGCAATGGATCTTGGAGGAGAAACCACAACTCAAGTTTACTAAGTCAGCATAATTCCTAACTATATTCTATATATTTTCCTTGTACCCAAAAATAAGTATAGTCCTCACCCCTAATCAAACAAACTTCTCATAGCAGCAGAGACCATTACAAAAAAAAAATAACCTATCAAAATACAGAGCTATGGAGCATAGTCCCAGCTGATATATCTACAGTGCAACTCCTGTACCTAAGGCTCACGGATCATGTGTAGAAAAGGGCATAGAAAACTGTAAAGGCCAGAGAACCTGGAGTTTTGCTGTGAGAGTATGTCTCTTGCGCACCCAGGAAATCTTATCACCGCGGCTGCCTAAACTTGATGTGAGCAAGGACCCAAATACACATGCTAAAAACAAGGAAGGGGAAAAGCTCAAGAAGAGTCAATCCTAGGCAAAGAACTATGGCAGCTAAAAAAAAGAAGTATGAGGGAAAACCAGTCTTCCCAAGGAAAAGCACATCAGTTGACTATCCAACACAAAATGGTCAGCCCTGAAAATGTGCACATACAAGCAGCATTATAGGAACTGAGCAGAGTGTATTGATGTATTTAGATATATATACATGCAAGTTAACACACCCACAAATGCACAATAATAGAATAATAATAGCAATAAATATAATAATTTTAAAACTCAGGTTAATGATTTGAAAGAGCTTGGAGGAATTTTTCTTGGGAAGACTTGAAAGGAGGAGAGGGAAGGGGGGAAGGATATAATTATGATTTAAAAAAAAGAACCAGAAAAAAAAATCTCCATTTCAAATCACAGGAAATTAGAAGCATGAAATGTCATTTTAAATGGTTTCATTTACAGTTAATTTTATAAATTATGAGTAGTTTGAATATATGTAATATTAATAGATTACTTCCTGAACCACTAGATAAATACTTCAGAACCTTGACATCTGTTCCTCATTTGGAAAATTTTGGATAAAACATATCAAAGGATTTTCATGTAGAGAAAAAGACATATTTGTATATAATCTTCCCATAGGTTTCCTGTTCAAATTAAGTTAAACAGAATGACATAAATGGGTATTTTATGTTATAATTAATAAATTAGAAGATAAACTATATTATCATAAAATTTACAAAACTATGCAATTGAGTGCTGAACAGATGATGAAGATATTTCATAAGCAAAAATATCTGGAATATTTTACAAGTCATTTTAAGTGTAATTTTATTTTTTCCATATACCAATTTAAAGTATCTATATGGGATTACAGACTACACAATTAGCAAATAAGTGCTTATTTGAAATAAATACATCACTTTTCTGGTCACTTAGATATGTGTTTTCAAAAAGGCATGTCTGTTATTTTTTTCAAAAAAGGTTTGTGTAAATAAATAACACTTGTGTAAAAACAAAGAGCAAATAACCTGTCAAAACATGACAGTTTAAAAATCCATGTTGAGAATAGTTCAGAGTTATCTGTCTTTCACAGGTTTCTGTCACAGAAATCAAACCATATTCAATAAAATGACAAATATCAATTAATGCTATCATAAAATATTCAATACACAATTGATATTTCTGGCATCAAAATTCTAAACATTGACATATTTTGATATTACATCTTTGAAGTTATCTAATCACTGATCATCAACTATAACATTCATGAATATGAATATATTGCCTACTCCCAATTAAAATTCGATATACATGACACCCACTCAGTCCTAAATAGGATGTCTTCAACAAACCCCTCCCATCACAGCTCAGAGAGCTATGAAGAAATGTAGACACAAAGCTTGTAAAAGCCAAAGGGAATGGATGCCATTGAGAAAACAGTGTCTTCCAGACACAAGGGAACTGCTGGACATATGAACTCATAAATATTGGGGCAACATGCCCAGGTCCTGCACCGGTTCAAGCCATACTTGTATATAACGGTTTCTAAACTTGTGTTTTTGTGGTGTGTGTGTTTCTCTGTGCTTCTTGTGTTATTTGTATCTTTTAAAAATTCTTGTTCTGTTGTTGTTGTTATTGCTGTTTGTTTACCAGTTTATTTTCTAAAGAGAGAGAGAAAGAAAGGGCACACTGTGGAGTGGAAGGGGAGATTGGAATGATCTGGTAGGAGTTGGGATAGGTGAATCCACAATCAGAATTTATTATATGAAATTTTTTTCTTATTTTGTAAAAAAATAGTTTTTCTTTCTCATGACTATAGTTATCCCTTAGTTTCCCTTCCCAGTTCCTCTCCGCCTCCCTTCTCTCCAGATCCACTCCTGTTCTGTCTCCCATTAGAAAAGAGCAGGCTTCTAAGAGATAACAACCAAACATGGCAAAATAAAACGTTAAAAGATGAAGCAAAAACTGTAATGTTGTAGTTCAACAAGGCAACCCAACAGGAAAAAAGAGTCTCAAGAGCCAACCAAACAGCCAGAGACCCACTCCTTCTCACAGTTGGGAGTCCCATGAAACAACTAAGCTAAAAGCTGTAATATACACACAGAGGACTTGCTGCGGACCCATGCATGTCCTGTGCTTGCTGCTTCATTCTCTGTGAGCTACTTAAGCAAGCTATTGAGCTTGCTTAAATAATTCAGAGGGCCTTGATCTCCCGGCATCCTCCATTCTCTCTGGCTCTTACACTCTTCCTTGGGATTGCCTGAGCTCTGAGGGAAGGAATTTGAAGGAGACCTCCCATTTAGACTCTCTCCCCCACACTGCTAGGGTAACCAAGAACCAGAGACTAGATAGAGCACAGACCTAGGGTAAAACCAAATACTACAGGTTATATATATATATATATATATATATATATATATATATATATGACTCCTAATGATATTTTGCTATACTCATAGGTCATTATCAGAGAGGCTTCCTCCTGCAGCAGATGGGAACAGATGAAGGGATGGACCCACAGTCAGACATTATATAAAAAAATACTTACAATAAACATATATATAAATATATTAAAAATTATATGTCATATATCCACAAATACTGAAATAAAAAAGTACATGTTACTTCAAAGAAATATAATAATATTTTGTACATTTATAGAAAATGTTCTAAGAGTGACTTAAAATATGAAGGGGTTCAAAGTAATTTATTTATATAAAGGAAATTCATCAATTTTTTTGTTTTTTTGTTTTTTTAATTTTATTTTATAATTTAATTTAATTTTACATATCAGCCACAAATTCCCCTTTTCTCCCCCCTCCCGCCCCCACCTTCCACCCAGTCCACCCCCCATTCCCATCTCCTCCAGGGCAAAGACTCCCCTGAGGATTGAGTTCGACTTGGTAGATTCAGTCCAGGCAGGTCCAGTCCCCTCCTCCCAGGCTGAGCCAAGTGTCCCTGTATAAGCCCCAGGTTCCAAACAGCCAGCACATGCACTGAGGACAGGACCAGGTCCCACTGCCTGGATGCCTCCCACACAGATCAAACTAATCAACTGTCTTACTTATCCAGAGGGCCTGATCCAGTTGGGGGCTCCTCAGCTATTGGTTCATAGTTCATGTGTTTCCATTCCTTTGGCTATTTGTCCCTGTGCTTTTTCCAATCTTGGTCTCAACAATTCTCGCTCATACAAACCCTCCTCTTTCTCGCCCATTGGACTCCTGGAGCTCCACCTGGGGCCTGGCCATGGATCTCTGCATCTGCTTCCATCAGTCATTGGATGAGGTTTCTAGCACGACAATTAGGGTGTTTGGCCATCCTATCACCAGAGTAGGTCAGTTCAGGCTGTCTCTCGACCATTGCCAGTAGTCTAGTGTGGAGGTATCTTTGTGGATTTCTGTGGTGTGTGTGTGTGTGTGTGTGTGTGTGTGTGTGTGTGTGTGTGTGTGTTTGTGTGTGTTTGTGTGTGTTTGTGTTGCCATGTGTGTCCTGACAGGGCAGAAGCTCTGTCAGATCTCTTAGATGTGGAGCTACACGTGGTTGTGATTGACTTGACATGGGAACAGATCTCAACTCCCCTGGAAGAACAGCAAACGGTCTGAACCGCTTACTCATCTCTCTAGCCTTTAAAATGAGCTTTTAAATTTACTCTTTTCTTAGAAAATCATTTCTATTTTTGTGCTGGTGAAACTCCACACTGGAATTAATAAACATTAATTACATTTCAATTCTCCACATTATTCAAGAAGGACAATAATTGAGACTCCTTATAAAATGCCAATTACAAATTTCTTATGTTCTATCAGCCAAATACATTTTACAAGTCTGCAAGTTGAGTGCCTACTAAATAACAGAAGAGCAAAGTTATAGGTCATTGATAAGAACTAATGTTTTCCTTCAATTATATAAATTTAATAAAGTTCCTAAAACCTATGAAGGAACTTGAAGATTATGTAATTTTGTACAAATATTGCTTATTTAAATGAGAAGAAAGTATCAAATTAGTGAAAATTCTTTAAAATTATAGGAGTTTGTATTTGAATCAGAGGCTTCCAACATATAACAATTAGAAAACCTCTTCTCTCAGCTTCTCAAATCAGGCAATGGGACTACTATAACAAAGATAACTTTACAAAGACAAGTATGGATTGTTTTTGTGTACTCTGACAATTTGAAATATATGAGGATCAGCTTCTTTAACTGTGAGATATATATTCCACAGTACTGATGTTTATGTCTTAAATAGTATTTAAAAATAATCATATAGAGGTTCTAATTCAGGACCTAAAGGGTAACTGTTTCCAAAGAGAACTTAACTTATTTTATAAAGGACATGAGAAAAAGTTCCTGAAGTAGTTGTTTAAAAAATGATAACATAATAGTGACTTGACCAAGTTTTTCAAAGCATGTTAAAATATTGAAACATGAGCATCAACATAATTCAAGGAAAATTTCCTGTTGATTTTAGATACGTTTAAAATTACAGAATTACAGAATTTTAATTAATTTAATTTAAATCTTCTTATATATATAATTTGTCTGTCAGCCTAGCTAGTTTTCCTTAGGCAGAAAGAACTTTGTTTCTCAGGGACCACTGTAATTTTGGAGGCTGTTTTAACTGTCTAGATTAGTAGAGTTTCACAAAGGCATCTACTTGGCACAGGAGAGGGATGTTGACAACCCTCCTACGATGCATCATAGGCTTTGGATCAATAGATTTTCTAGCCACAAATTTTAGTCATTCTTTACAGAAGCATGCTGACTTACATGTTTCCTGCCAGTCAGTGTGCCATGTAGAGTATGAATTATAATAAACACACCAAGAAAATTTATTTAAAGAAGTAACTCTGTATATCATTATAAGAACTTCAAAATGACAAGGCTTTGGATCATGGAAAGGCTGTTTCTATTTGTCCTAGTTCAAAGAATTCTACAGTTGTAACCTTCTTTACTGTCCACAGCAGTATTTAAAAAAATGTGGCTTTTCAGATTCATGCCAATCACTTTTTTAATTGTTAGGATCTTCTAACTATCATCCACTTAGTACATACTGCTCAGATCAAGCTAAATTGCAATAGTATCTCCTAAAAGCTCTAAGATATATCTTGTGGTTGAAGAATAATCAATTACTTACTCAATTCAATTCAACAAATATTTATTAGGCATCCACTCTGTCTTCTTTTATCTCTCCTCATGGGCTGCTATCCTTAAGAGCAGCTGAAGAAGCAAAACAACTCCCATTTATTAGAGACTTTTATTTTAAAGATGCTTAAGTGCAGTTCACAGCTCTTCAATTGCTCTTACCAAATCCTCAGAGGCTCCATTGTAGAGGAAATTCATGTTCTATCACACAGGAGCAAGACTAATGTGTTTCCTCTTTATTTTGTCAAGAAAATACTGACAGTACATTGCTATGAGTTATGCTGAGTGTCTCTAATTGTGAATAACTGTACATTAATTCTATAAGCTCATTTATATATTTATATGATTGTGTGGATTCAACTTTCTGATGCCATAACACCATATATTAATAGTGCATGTTTGTAACATAAATAAGAGGTTATGTTTTGTTTGTCATATTTTAGTTGTTTAAATGATGAAATACAGTCTGCTCAATTTTGAGATATATGCTTCTCTTTCCAAAGAAGAAAACATGGTTTCCTCTCCTTTTCATAAGTGTCAGAAAGAATAGTTAGCAACCCATCTTAAAATAAATATTCCATATTTGGATCAATATGTAGATGATTCTTTCTAAGAACATCAGTTATTCAAATTCTATAAACAGTAAACTTATACATATTTATCCCAGCTTAAGAGAGAGAGACAGAGACAGAGAGAGAATTTTTCCTAGAGAACATTCATGGGTTCTGTTTTTCCCATGTAAGGACTCAACAGAATGTTCTCTTATATTCTCCCTGGAATATGACAAAAAGTAACATACTATCTTTTCTGGAGCTAGGGTTGAGTTTCTCTTGTAGGAAGCTTACTCCATTAGTTCCTTGCAAGGTTGTTTCAAAGTCAATTTACTACCCTGTCAGCTGTGCTGAGACAACCTCAGCCACAGCTGCTTCTACAAAACTGAGCCCTAGGTCACAGCGACAAATTCTGTGATGGAAAAATGTTATCTTGATGAATTTTGTCTTCCTGAAATATCCTAAGCATTAAACTAGGAATTATTTTAGTATTATGTATTAATTTGAATATAGTAGGTACCTTATTTCCCAATGTCCATATGATATACTTTGCTGATATTCACCCCATCTATTACATTTTATGACACCATTTCCTTCCTTCTATAATGCAGTTATCTACAAATTAGGCTCCATTATTATCTTAAACAATGCATTCAGCATCTATATAAAAATCAAATTTTCTTTCCTTTTTCAGCACAGATCTTTAAGTCCTACCCAATCTAATTTAAGGTCGCCTTTCAAAGTTCTTCCTCTTTTGTCATAAATTTGTGCTAAATTATTTTAGTTGCGTTGTTGTTAATGCAAAGGCTGTTTCACACTATGTTATTTGTTCTATATCTCAAATATACTTTGAGAAATAATTAAGGTTGTGGTAGTAATTTTCCCAAGGTAGGGGAGCATGTCATGTTCAATTTTTTAATGTCTGTTGTGCCCAAGACCATGATTTATACAAGGTAGAAATTCAATGTTTAAAGAAATGAAAATGATAAGCACAATGAACTGAAATACCTTTGTAGATTGTTTGTTTGTTTGTTTGTTTTGTGACAAGGTTTCTTTGTGTAGTTTTGGAGCCTGCATTGGAACCTGCTCTGTAGACCAGGCTGGCCTCGAACTCACAGAGATCCTCCTGTTTCTGCCTCCCGAGTGCTGGGATTAAAGGTGTGTGCCACTAATGCCCCTGCCCCACCGTAGATTTTTTATTCTATGAGAAATAACATCTGTCATTTCTCAGCCCTGATAGTCATTAAAACTTAGAAGAACATTGACTTTAGGACAGACATTCTCTTTGTTTTTCTGTCTGTCCTGTATTTCCAACTACAGCACATCTCTGCAAACTTCTGGCTTGACACTGCCTGGGTGATCAAATCAAGAACTAGATAGACCAGAGACCTGTTTTTAAAAACCAAACACTACTAGTTTAGTGATAAAATGACTCCTAATGATAATGTGCCCTACGCATAGATCCAGGCCTGCTGTGGGATGTTCTGTATGGCAAATGTGTTGCTAATAAAACACTGATTGGCCAGTGGCTAGGCAGGAAGTAGGCGGAGCTAACAGAGAGAATTAAAAGAGCAGGAAGGCAGAAGGAGTCACTGCCTGCCAGCCAGCAACCGCCAGGATAAGCAGCATGTAAAGATGCCGGTAAGCCACGAGCCATGTGGCAATATATAGATTTATGGAAATGGATAACTTAAGATATAAGGACAGTTAGCAAGAAGCCTGCCACGGCCATACAGTTTATAAGCAATAGAAGTCTCTGTGTTTCCTTGGTTGGGTCTGAGTGGCGGTGGGACTGGCAGGTGAAAGAGATTTATCCTGACTGTGGGCCAGGCAGGAAAACTCTAGCAACACAGGCCTTATTCAGTCAGATGGGAACAGATGCAGATACCCACTGTCAGACATTATTCAGAGAGTCCTTGGAACACACAGTTCTAAATAGGATATCTCAATCAAATCCCTCCCCATGGTGATCAAGTCACCCTGAGGAAGAGTGTTCAGAAAGACCATAAGAGCCAGAGTGGATGGGGGACACCAGGAAATCAAGGCCTTCTAAATCAACTGAGAAAGAATCATATGAATGCACAGAGACCTAAAGCAACATGCACAGGGACAAAAATGGATCTGCACCAGGACCTCTGTGTATAGATTTTAGCTCTCAACTTAGTATTTTCATGGGACTCCTGAGAGTATGAATGAGTGGATCTCTGTTGTGGAATATTACCTTAACTATGTAAAGGTGTGTTGCATTTGTTTATGCTACATTTGTTTAACTAGGCAAAGATGTGTTACATTTGTTTATGCTGAATTTATTTAATAATGTAAAGATGTGTTGCTTTGCCTGCAAAAGGCCCCTGAGTGGTCTAATAAAAATCTGAAGGGCCAATAGTGAGGCAGTAGAGGGATAGGTGGGGCTGGCTGACAGAGAGAGTATATGGAAGAACCTAGGCTCTAGAGAGCAAAGAGAGAAAAGAACAAGGGAGAAAGAGAGGGAGACAGCCAGGACCAGCCAGCAAGGCAGCCAGCCACCAGCCAGCAGACAGGGATTAAGATGTACAAAATTAAAGAAAGGTTCAAAAGCCCCAAGGCAACACATAGATGAAGAGAAACAGGTTAAATTAAGTAATAAGAGCTAGCAAGAAACGATCCTAAGCTAAAGCTGAGCATTTGCCACCTTAACAACCAGGAAAGAATCATCAAAAATAGGAAAATTATACTGGTCCTCATTTGTTTTCGTGAATGGAGTCAAATTTATACCTATAATTATTTATACCCATTTGGTTGTTAATAATGTATGGTTAAAAAGCATTGATTTATGTTTTTCTTATAAATAATCTGTATTATCCAAATATAAATGGTCAAATAGCCAACACATTAACTCTGTGGAAGTCAGGTTAGCAGAGCCTCTGTTAGTCACAAGAGAACATTCAGAAATGAGTTAGGGATTTGAAGTTTCAATAGACTGGCGGGCATTCACAGTTTCTCATAGCATTTTGAATGCAGAAAAAATCATGGAACAACATTTCACATTAATAAATGAGCTATAAGCATTTCTAAAATATGTAGTTTAGAATAGAACTACTCAATTTATTAATATTTTCAAAATTGTTCTAAGGTGCCTCAAACAGTGAATAACAATTCCTTATTAGTTCATAAATTATATATATATATATATATATATATATATATATATATAAATTATGGAAACTCAAGGAATTTTAAATGTACTTTATAGATTGCATTTAATAGGGTCTTCTAGGTAAATAGTTTTAATTTATTCATGAAGTATGCACTTGATCTTTTTACATTTAATTTTTCACCATATATAAACAGAAACATCTATTTTGTTTGTCTATTTATATCTCCTTGTATAATGTGTATGTTTTATGGTTAGCATTCTAATATTACTCAAATTAGATTCAAAATTAGTTGCCTGTTTCTATATGTTAGTAAGGATTCTTTGTTTACTCATTCTTACGTGTGGGAAACAACTTTCTCTATATCCACAGCTATTATTTGAATAACTCATTCCCAAGCAGTGATGTATTGCTTTGAAAAAGGAATAACTGGAACAAATAAAATGGCATGTTAAATACAACATATTAACCCTGGATGAACTCTTGGTAGAGTGACGATTAAGGTAGTTCTTATTTCTTAACAAGATCTAAGTGAACATACACTTCTGCCAAAGGTATACCATGAGTCCTTTTTGTTATCTGTGCACTGGTAGGGCATCCTCAACCAAGGTTCAATTTGCAACAGTTTTGTCATTACATAGCTGGGTTAATGGGCAGCTAGCCCATTAGCACACATATCACATTTATTTTTAACATCAAAGATAGCTGTTAAGTTTTGCTTCCCTACATGGAGTGTCATTTCATGACTTCATATTCATTTAATCTCAGAAACTTAAAACCTGCCAATTCTAGTGTTATATGCGTATCTAAAGTGGAAAATAATTTTTCCAACATTATCTTTTGTAATAGTTTCATCCAACAGATATCAAAAGCCTACAGAGCATTAGTCAGGGACAGAGTGATTAGTTTCTCTCTTTATGGATGGGTAATTAATATAAAAAGGATGGGAAAAATCCTTAATCCCATTACGCTTGATCCATCATTTAGCAATGCTTTTGACTCTTCAAGGTAAAAATCTGCATCTGAATTTCCCCAAAGCAATCAAGTCGTCAGTTTCACAAAATTATAAAACCCCACAGCAAACTGCACAGCGCTGATAGAAAAAAAAAAAAAGTGTGCTTTCTGACATTCATCTAAGAGAGTCTCATTGAATGAAAATGTTTCAAAGATATCACTTTTTAAATTATCCCTAATAGAATTGACCTAATTTTGCTTTAGTACATTCAGTCTGAAGATAAGTGCAATGTCTGTGTGGCATGCGGGGAAAAAAAAATCCAAGAAAGCTAGGTAAAATGCTGTAGGTTATCTTCATAAGCTGCTGATGTGCTGAGTCCATAGAGAAGCATGGAGTATGACAAAAGACAAGAATAGCCTATGGCTTGGTCGGGAAGTGAAGACAAGCCATTCTGGAGATGTTCATGGCACCGTTTCTAAACCCATTAAGTAGTAAGATGCTGTCCTGCACTAGCCTGCAGCTTTAACTGTTATTGATTTATCTCTTTCACTGTAATGCTCCATACCTCATAACAGTAAGACATGACTCAGAGCAACTCTTGCATTGGTAACTGTTGATGGCTTTGGTATGTGGAATATATACAATACATACTTGCAAAGGATCAGATTTAGCTTATTTCCTTACGGCCTTTCTTAGTGTATTGGTTCACTATTGCATATAAATGATTATCTCTTTAAAAATAAATTTTGTGCTGAAATATACTCAACATAAACTTTTCCACTTAAAATATTTGGGAAGTGTACTTTAGGGAAACCCTGACAAGAGCAACATAAGGAAGAAAGGATTTACTTTTGCTTATAGTTCAAGGTACTGCTCACCACAGACTGGAGGTCAATGTAACAAGTACACGTAGCAGATGGTCACATTGCATTCATTCATGGTCAGGCATGGGCAGTTTTTCCCAACTCAATTGACTTAAGCAAGATATTCGCCAGTAGGCAAACAGAGAGGCTATAGTCCTCTCCAAGGTGATTCTAGATATGAACTGACAAATGATACTATCAGGTACATAAAATAATTTTTAAGGATCAATTTGTTATGCAACCATCACTGCCATTCACTTCCAGAACCAGTGTTTCTTCAATAGAAAGTGAAATGATGCCCACTGATCACTCCACATTCGTTTTCTTTCAGCTTCTGGCGAACATCATTGTATTTGTCTTCTGTTCAGTTCATCTACGGTAAAGTTTCAAAGCTCCCTTCTTTTATGAAGATGACTAATACTCTATTATATTTATATAAAAAATTAATAATACATGTGGTGGTATTGTGTTCCCCAAAATATTGTGCACCCTAATAAATTTATCTGGGGTCAGAGAACAGACAGCCATATAGATACAAAGGCTAGAAAATGGTGGCACTCACACCTTTAATCCTAGCACTCCAGAGGTAGAAATCCCTCTGGATCTCTGTGAGTTCAAGGCCACATTGGAAATGGCCAGGCATGGTGACACATGCCTTTAATCCCAGGGAGTGGTGGTAGAAAGCAGAAAGATACATAAGGCGTGAAGACCAGAAACTAGAAGCATTTGGCTGGTTAAGCTTTCAGGCTTCGAGCAGCAAGCAGTTCAGCTGAGAGCCATTGGGATGAGGACATAGAAGCTTCCAGTCTGAGGAAACAAGACCAGCTAAGAAGTTGGCCAGTTGAGGTTAGCTGTGGCATGTTCTGTCTCTCTGACCATCCAGCATTTTACCCCAATAACTGGTCCCGGGTTTGATTTTATTAATAAGACTCTCTAAGATTCATGCTACATATACACACACCCAGTATTATTGTTTACAGCTTTTTCTTATCATTGATTTATATGGTAGAAAATACTAATGAAACCCCTATTTTCACTTATTTGGGGCATAAATATAGCTATGAATTGCTTGTTCCAACATTAACTGTATATTGAATATATTGATAGCAGAATAGCATTTCCACAGTGCTCATAGCACTTTCTCGATACCTTTTAACAACCCTCTTAGAAATTTAGAAATTATTATAAGATCTGGTAGATACTCCTCAAACATCATTTTTCATAGTGAAATATCTTATTGGAGTGGACCGATTTCTATTGAAATTGTAATACGAAATAGAGACCAATGAGAAAAGTGAAGCAGCTGAGTAAAAGCTGTAGTCTCGTGCTCATTCTCAATTGGGTCACCCCCATGTCTTTATTGGGACACATTGAAATCATCTGTTAAGAAATGAATCAGTTGGTAGATGATAGGAAAATGTTACAAGCGAAAAACAATAGACTGTGACCCAAGGGAATATGAAGTCTGTTAATGGGCATTACTAGCTAGAAAGTCTATGAGTATATAAATAATTAAGAAACACAATACACAAATCTAACAGTTCGCTTGCATATGTACTTTTACACTCTTAGAGATCACAATAGAAGGTACCAAGTACTTGAAAATCTATTTATTGTGGGTAAGAATGATTAGAGTTTCATGCTTCTTCAAAATGCAAAAAACAAAAACAAAAACAAAAAAACAGGGTAGAAGTGAAAGCAGAAGCAGATCTCAGCTCGATTTAAAGATGAACTCTCTAATGCTAAGACTTACTGCACGGTAAAATGGAGTGTTCTGAAAAGAAAGGAGCTCACAGAGCATTTCAAGGGTATTCCAGCTACAAAAAACAAAGGGCATTATAAATGTTTTCTCTGGCCAGGAGGTTAGTGAACAATAACCTCTGGAATCCCTTAAAATGTTTGCATTTCTCTTGTTCTCAGAGTTTTACTGGTCTGGGATGTAAAAAGAAGTTTGTATCCTAAGGACTTAATGATCTATGTCAGGATGTAAACAAAAGGATGTCTAACAGCAAAACAACTAAAGTACGTAGGCATGGATGCCATGTTCAAAAGAATCAGACATTATTGGGAATAAAAAAGAATGGGAACAAAATTGCCGCATAACTACAGCCTCAAAAATTGAATTTTCTGTATTACTGCAGGACTCAAATGTCTCATGTTCTTATGCTTCAACAGACTTCCTTTAAATGAAATGTAACTGTACTTTATGTAATTTCCTTCTGTTTTGTTTTGTTTTGTTTTGTTTGCAAAAAGTTCAACACATATGTGAACAATAATAGTCCATAAAAATATTTGCTTTGAAGATCCCAAAATTCTAAGTCACATATTAAAGAGACGCTGACACATTCATGGTTAATACAGCAGCAGGAACAGTGGCCATGTTCTATAATAACCTAGATGTCTGTGACAAAGATGAAAAGAGGAAATGTGATACATATACAAGTAAAGATTTTATTTGCTCATGAAGAATGAAATTAAGATTATTTAATTTGCAATCAATGTACATTATTTCATAACTCCAAAATATCATGCTTCTCCACTTCACATATGAATACACTATCCTTGCACAGCATACAGATCTGTCTCTCTAATCCTCAATTTTACTGGGATCACTCTACTAGTCACTGTCTTCTCACATGTGAATTCTAAATACCACCTCAGCCACTGACTCCATTAGGAACCTCACTTGTGAGCTCACCAGCTGAGAGATATCACTGCTGAGTAAATTTTAAAATGCAATGATCTTGATTGGAATATATCTCAGTAGTAGGGTGCATGTTTAGCTTTCACGGGGCTATATGTTCAATTACCATTACCCCAAAGGAAAGGCAATACATTTTATTAGAATAATAATTTAATAACACCCTTTTCTTCAAATGTTTCATTACATACAGGAGATTATTCCATTTTGCTGTTTTTGTTTTATCGGGATCTCTGATATTGATCCATTATAAATTTTCTGGCAAGTGATTAAGTATATATCATGAATTGAAGTAGACTCTGTTTTTGTAATAAAGAAACAAAATGTGATCACTGTTAAATAGTCAGGCAGAATTTAAGCTGAGTATTATCCTTGGGTTCCAAGAATAGGAACTGGGTCTTACCAAGGACAGCAATCTGGCAACCTCATCATTAGGGAGTATTCATCCCCAGATAACCTAATTTTCTTTGACAGTAGGCAATGCTCGGCAACTGCAGTACAAAAATAAAAACTTAATATGACAATAACATGAAACTAATTTATTGTGTTAACGCATTTAACTCTGATTCTTTAGATTTCTACAAATTGCATTAGAAGGTAAAAGGTAAATATTGCTAGTTTAAAAATGGACATTTGTTGTTCATTTTCTTACCTATATACTTTTTTGGAATGTAAATTCAGACAAATTATAAGAGTGTAAGAATATAAAATAATTGAGCACATAATATTTATTTACAGGTGCTGTGGATGAGGCTACATTGGAACACAAATTTGTTCTATGATGTTTTACTGAAATGATATGCCCAATGATTAAGTAAAATGTCCAGCATTGTGTTTTAAATCATTTGAGACCTACAACCTTACTGCATATTTGCAAAATGGTCCTTTTATATATAAATTCACCACTTCGTATATGTACTCCTGCTTTACAAGTTCCCTACTGTTCTTCTCTCCATCTCTCTCCCTCTCTCTCTCCCTCTCCTCCTCCTTTACTCCCCCCTCTCTTGCTCTCCCTCTTGCTCTATCTCCCTCCATGCATATGTGAGACTTGCAGAGTTTAATTAGGGTTGCTTGCACGAACATGCAATGGGGGTCATTTATTGAAGTTCAGCAAATGACTAGTGCTCGCACTGCTGAAGACTGTGATTCCTTCTCCCAGATACTCCCAAAAAAACCTATAATCCCAACACTCAAGTGTATACAAGGGGATTGCCATGAGTTTGAGACTCCCTGGCATACAGAATTAATTTTATACCAGCATATCTCAAAATATAAATATTACAAATGTATATAATAAATACAGAAATACATATTTAATAAATAGGATTAAATATATTGAAATGAATAACTATCTGTATGAATGATATTGTCCACAAATTTATGAAAACACAGAGATGATTTACCTGAAGTATAAATCTGCATTTATTGTGAAAGTATGCAATCGTTTTGTGTCCCAACAATGAAATGAGTGTTTGATGCTTGTTTACTTTGGAGAAAAGCCATTTAAGGGAGTGCATATTTATGAAGATATAAGAACTGGAGTGATGGCTCAGTGGTTAAGACCACAAAGCCTCCTATATTCCAAAGATAGCTGATGTACTATTTACCACAATGTAGAAACCATTCACATAAAAATGCTACTGTTTCCCTGTAGACTACAGCAAATTATTCAATTAATATATTTTAGTCAATGACAAGTTTGATGGAATAATGACCTTTGGAATTGCAGCTTTAAGAAATATATTTTTTCAAATATTATCAATCTATAATAAATTGAAAAAATATTTTCTAGCTCAACTCTGTCACCTGTTTTTACTGATCTGCTATTCTCTTGTTTTGTTCAGAATTAAATATTGACAACCTATAGAAATTAAATGACCAAATTTTCCAGACTTTTGATTCTTGGGAGAAATTATGATGCTTTGTATTTAACATTATATATATATATATATATATATATATATAATTTTATATATTATACATGATATTCAATACATTATATCATATACTTTTATATAATATGCACATTATATTTTATGTTATATGTGTCATATATTGTGTAGGATACATGGTGTATACCATGTATGATTTGTTATATAGACTATGTATGTCATTATATATATATTATATATTATAAATATGTATGTATGCACTTCAAAACTCTACATAGTCTTCAAATCTAACTCTCTATTTAGGAAAATAAGTAAGAATCTTGATTGAGTTCTACCTTAATCAGATAATGGGCTTAGATGTGTCTGCATGAACCAAAGTGTTTCCTCTGTTTGTTCACCTGGGCCAGCTTCAGCCAACATAAGGTAGATTGAACACACAAAGCCTCAAAATTCAGCACTGCAGAAAAGAGCATGAATAATTTTTGCAGAAATGTTAAAAACAGATGTTAGCAATCTCCCATCATATTCATTGAAAACGTTACAATGCTTTACCCAGGAGACATTCAATTTTCTGTAGCACAAGTTACTTTAAAAAACTCCAGGTTGAATTGATTTCAAATGTACTTCCAGGTAAATAATTTGAACCATATTCGGAGCTTTTGGATAGATGCCAATTACGAGGGAAAAGCAAGCTGAAAAAAATTGTCATTTTAATTTTGAGATAGTTGGTATCACATTGTTATTTCTGAGAGTAGATTGTTGTCTATTTTTCTACTGAGGGCCCTTAATTTGCTACAATAACACACTATCAGTAGGGAAAAAAATCTTTTGAATTCTCCATGACAAAAAAAGAAGGAATTTTCTAAAGATTAAGTGAACAGATATTTCTGTCTCAAAAGTTCTCCTGTAAATAGAGCTCTCATAATCTTGCTCAATACACAATTCCTAAATGCACTTGGAATCATTAGGCATTTCTAATAACCTTATTTTAAAATTCTTTTGGATGGAACTTACAGAAGAATAGAAAAGTAAGAATATTGAGACATCTTGTTTCCCATGGGAAATTAAAACTTCATATTTTTATGAAAAGTGGGTAAGTTACTAGATTTTCAATATATATGAATGTATATATGTGTAAGGATAAGTATATATGTATGCGTAAATATTTGCATACATAAAATTACTTTAAAGATTATATGTTTAACTCATCAGGAGGACTGAATTAAGATATGGCCTCAAAATTCAATCATATGAATAAATGTAAATGTATGGAATCATGTCTGAAGAAAAAGAAATTAAATTTTAAAAAGTTCCTAAAATTTGACAGTTACAGAAGAATATTAAATGCTACTGTACTTTTTCCTTTTCCTCTTTATATCATATAAGATATTAAAAGAATGGGTGGAATGTTGCTTTCCTTTAGGTTGTATTCCAAAGAGAAATAAAAGGAAACTATGAATGCAATTATTTTTATCAAAGGAATATCCCAGGTGTATTGAAGATGAATCTGAGATACATGCATAAATTGTAAAATTAGAATATATATTTATAGGAGTGTGTGTGTGTGTGTGTGTGTGTGTGTGTGTATGTGTTTATGTGTATATTAGTGAGAAAGTGCAAAAAACTTGGCTTTGGCATGAATGTCACAAAAGCAAATTTATAAATTATAATTAAGGCAAAAGAAACTGCTTGGGAAAATCAAATTGCAACCATATATATGACTGTATCTTGATTTATATTAAAATTGGATTCTGAACTGTTGTAAACACGTTTTTTTTCCAAGATCATACAGGCAAAGAAAAATACTAAAACAAATTATTAAATAATTATATATTTACTTAAAACAAATTATAAAATAATTATATATTTATCTAAAAATCCATACAGGTATGGTTATTAATTTCCAAGTCTGATGATTTTGGTAGGCATATACAGTACAACATTGAAGGGAAAATCATCTTATAAAGATTGCAGTTGTTACAAATCTTTATATCACAATAGAAAATGACTGGTTTGGGAAGCATTTTGCTTTCTGGAAAGAATAATTCAATCTGTAAAAGTCCAACACTTGTTTGTGATACCCTATAGATTTAAAAAGGTAAAATGTTCAGGGAATGTATGGATAATGAGTGACTTAAGAGTAAATTGGCTACTGGTAATTAACTTGTTCCTCACTAATAGCTTTTACTTTAGATTCCTTGTACTTCTTTTATAAGAAGAAAGGACAATCTATTTCATTGAGAGGTGTTCTGTACTACTGAGTAAAAATTAAAATTTGGAAATGTACATAGTTTCACATGATTCAGTACAATTGGGCAAAGCTGCAGGGCAACACATGCATTAAGGTACATTTTAGTTCTGCTGGCCAGAACGTGAATTGCAGTTCTATCCCTGGTCTAGTAAGGAATGGCATCTTCTCTCCATAAAAAGTGGCTACAATCCTCTAATGAAACAATGTTTATAATTTCCTAAGCCATTCCTGTTGCTTTCAAATATAAGTGCTTTATTATTATCATAAAACGCCAGATGTATAAAATAATCTACAGGTGATCACATATTTTAAGACTTCCTACACTTGTCCTTGTACTTACTTTTCAATTAAGGTAAAATAATTACAACAATAATTAATTTTTTTGATATCAAATAAAATATTTCTCAACTTTTAAGAGAAATTTAATACTATACCTGTCTATCCAACTATATATTGTGACTTTCCAGTTTATAAATTATTGTTGAATGAATTTCGTAACAACTTCAGATTTTTACTTGGAGTTATTCTCGATATGGAAACTCTAAAAATGGTTTCCTTTAAATAAGGAGAACAACTCTACCTAAAAATAGTTATTTATAAGCTGAAAAAACACAGACAGAAGTTAAAGAAAGTTAATTAATTTTACAATTCAATTTCTATATGTTTTTACAAACTAAAGCAAATGTATTAATGGCAATAAAATATAATTTTAATATATATATATATATAAAACCAGATAGATTTGATGAGTCATGCATTTATTTTAACATGCAAATAAAGAAAGATACAAAACTATAAAGACAAGGTAAATAAATTATGATTAAAATATCTTGCATTACTAATATTTTACCTATAAAATCTAAGAAGATATGAAAAACATCTTCCATATAGAGTTCATTGTTGTAAAAATAATATTTAAGCCTTTATAAGGATATAGCAGGGAAATAGTCAAAAGGACTATGTGACTTAGCAGGATTTATAAATTCCAAAATTTGTAAGAAATTAAAAATTTGAAATGTTAATTCAAGTCTTCTCCAAATAAATACTAAATATAAGTTGTGACTATTGATCTCTTGCTAAACGTAGACAAAATTTCTTTCTTGGCATTACTATACCAAAAGAAAAGTTCATTCAACCTAAATATGCATTTTAATGCTTAAGAGTTTTCAAATGCTAACATATGTCTCATTGTTTATCTAACTATCTTGGGCAAAATAAATTTAGTATTTTAGCTCATAGTGAAGATATTCAGATATCATTCTTTCTAAAATAAACATAAAATAATATAAATTGCATTATATTCCTTTTTAAATTATAATTTAATTAATACTCCACACATAAAATATTCCATATGTATAAAATAGCATTATATAAAAGTGTAAAAATTATAGCATAATTGGTAGTTGGATTGAAGAAGTAGATACATTTCCAGATGAGCGTTTATGTCACCTCCCTGTATAATTATTCAAGGGCAAAGGCAGATTCAATATGAAAGAGTGAGGCTCTATGACCATATAATGCAAATTTTATTTTCTGTTTTATAATTGATACTGTGATCTTGGATTTCTTTTCAAAACTCCCTTGCCTTCTATAATTATACCGTAAGTCAATTGAATCTACATTATAAAGAACTACAATGAAAAAGCTTAAAGTAAATATATACAAAGACCCTAGACAAGATGAACTCTATCAAACTGACTTTTCTTCATTTCACAGTGTTTCCTCGGTATTATATCTAATATGCCAAAATGTCCAAAGAGGAAAATAGAAATCCAATGAGTTTATTACATGCATAGAACAATAATTGCTGATTAGTATTCAATTTTTATAAGAGGCAAAAGACTGTACTTTTTTTTTAAAAAAAAATGATTTCAAATGACATTCAAACATAATATGGACTAGACCCTATATTTTCTTTAGATGAAATCAAGGATATTTTTTTATCACAAACTCATCACATTTATTCCTGCCCTAAGACATACTAAAACCAATGGATCTTTAAATATTTAGAATTTTTTCATTTTTACTATTAGAAATATGTCACTATGAAGAAATGCATATTAAAATTGTATACCCCTAAGCACACATTACCAGTATGAAAAAGCATTTATTTCCCTCTTGCAATTTTATTAAGTGAAGCCTAAAGCAGAATAACATTAAGAGTAATTTCTAAAATAACTTAGGACCTACTTCTTAAGTCCATTATTAAATTCTTTAATTCCACACTCATTAATTTAAGTATCACTACATAATATCGTGAATATAATTAGCATTTTATAGAGAAAAGTTTTATGCATCTGCCTGTTTTCTAATATTTTTAACAAGGTCTTGTTGTGTAGACCTAGCTGTCTGGTCCATTGTCGAGCAGGCTGCTCTCAAATTTGTAAGGATCTGTTTCCTCTTCCTCTAGTTACAATCTCCTGCTAAAATCAAACTGAGTTTAGCACCCTCAGCTGTGTGCAATGGATATCATCTTATAAAAGTGGTAGAATAATTCAACATCTCTCATTTTCATGTTTCCATACACAGACATCCACTATAACTCATTAACTCAGATTATATAGTCTAGCAATTAACTTGTGAATTAAAACCTAGCTGTACAGTTCCAATGACATATCTTTAATACAAAAGTATAGGTCCCTTCTTATTCTGGGTATCTTTATTATATCTGTTGACAACTTAATGATTTGGGGTATTTGCAATATGCCTCATTATAAATGGTAGCTCACACTTAGGGTTACTCTTAAGTATTAATATGTGTAGATATATGCATCTGTATGCATGAATATATACATATATATACACATATATCTATATCTTAATGTATCTGTTCATTGATGACATGTTCTCACACGAAGAGAAATAACGCATTTGTAGGGATTTGCCTGTACAAATCACGACATGCCTGATTGCATTCTGAGCAAGTCTCAGGAGACATGTCCCTACAACTTTCTTTAGCTGAAAATGGAGATTTTAAATACCAATTCAAAGAAATACAAGCTTTTCTCTAATGAAGTGTGTCTTAGATACAGATGTCTGACACTTGATTATGAGTATTAGTTAGAACTTACACCACTCTCACAGATCAAAGACTTACTGAGCATGTCTTAATATTTCTGCCATCCTTTTTCTTCAAGAGGAAATTCTTTTACAATTGCAACTTGATACTCTCTGTAGTGGCACTTCCTGAAACTGTTTGAAAATGATGTTGCCAAAGGATATCAAAACATTTTATTACATTTGTTGGTATCTACCATTTTCCTTTTTGGTTTTCCCATTTTAAGTGAGTGTGCCTCCAGATGCTGACTCGGGAGTGCATGGGGAAATTATTACATAGAGACAAGAAATCAAAGAAGTTCAATGTAAAATGAACCTCTGAGTACTGTCATTTATCTCACTTTAGGACTGTCTTAAAGTAAAATGATACAGTTATAGGCCTCAATTTTAAACACTGACATGGACAGGAATGTCTTCACAACATATAACTACATTTAGATCGTTAGGTAAGAATAATATCATCTACCATATATTCTATTTTTCTATCTCTATTATCCACCTATACACCTATTATCTTTCTGCCTATCTATAAACTGTCCATTTTTCTACTTATCTATAATATAGTCTAAGTACCATCTATCTAGCAACCCATGTACATATCATTTACCTATCATCTCAATATTTATCAGCTTTTCAGCCATTTATCAGCTGTCACACTTCATATTAGGTATGATGTTTCTCCCTACCCATCAATATACCGATGATTTGTGTCTGTCATCTCTCTGTCACCTGTACGTCTCTATATGGTGGTAGCATTTCTCCAATTATAAATTTATTAATCTATCACCTGTGACACAAATTCTGACATGAATCTATAGACTAGACTATAAGAATGTTTCATATGTGTAAGCATATATTCTAGAACCCTTGCCTATTAAATGTGGATCACCTCGCATTTAAAACATTCTTAATTTATGTAACAAGCTTGGTGTTCGTTTTTTGCTCAACATTACCATGACTCTTCTCTACCTGTGTCAGTAAGTTGACTCACTGACATGCCCCTTGTCTTCTGACATGCTCCTTGTCTTCTCTTTCAGAAGAACAAGGAATTCAATTATCCACTTCCTGGATGGCTTGTTTTTAGATAGCAAGTCCCACATTGCTGGCAGCAGTCTCTCTCCAGTTTGACCAGGTTTTTTTGGTACCATTTTAACTCTGCAACTGAAAATGTCTGGAACCTAACTGAATAATAGGGTGACCCTGAAACAGAAGACAAACCTCTTGTCTCCTCACATGGGATACAGAGCAACAGCTAGGAATGAGCTGCTTGACATCCCTTACACACACACACACACACACACACACACACACACACACACACACTCACCAAATTTGCCAGTCTATTTCTTAAAATAAAAGTATTCAATGACTTTGACACAGAAAGTGATTATTCAAAACCTAAATATTCAGAAATTTATTTTTGAACACCCAACCAATAAGTTCTGTAACAAAATGTTTTCTGGTTCAATTAAAGTGATAAATGTTAGAAAATATAGCACACCATTTTTAGAACAGATGGGATGTTTCATCTACATTATATTTAACAAACCTAATATTTAAAAAATGGCTTTATCAAGATGCACATCTATCCTGGTGCTGTTTTACAAGCTCACTTTGTCTTAGTCTTCAGAAACAGACAACTGTGTAATAATTTAGGGTGCATGTCAAAGATATGGAACATATTGTTCAATCATTTCTTATTGAAATTAAAAAACAAAAGTAATATTTATTTCCTCCAGGTCCCCTAAGATATAAAATTCTTAAATTATTAAATTCCTTAGCTAATTATACAATTCCTCTTGGTCCTACATGAGAAGACTAATTATTACATGTATGTCAATTCAATGAAATTTATTTTATTAGATTTGTGTAAGCTTAGACACAATAACAATTGTGTACTTCATTTTATTTGATATTTTATGAAACCAGTATTTTATATAGACACAATATATTTTGATATATGTATATACTATTTAACTATAAAATTAGAGTAATTAATATATCTTTACCTTAAATATTTTTCCTTGGTGATAGATACTTTAGAATTGTCCTTTGTAGCTATTTTGAAATGTATAGTATTGTAATTCATGTTGAAACTGAACAGCAATTTTAAAATGCATAGTACTGCTACTATTCTGCAATAGAAAAAAAAACTTTATGTTCTTCCTTCATAACTACAGAATTCTACCCACTCACTAATTTGTCCACATCTTTTTGGCTTTCTTTCAAATGCTTTACAAACACTACTCGAATTTCAACATCTTTATGAGATCAACATTTTAACACTTTATATTTTTTAGAGTTTATTGTTTTTATATCCAAACCAGAATGAATATTTTAATTGAGCTGATTATCTCTAACTATATCAGAAAGAATAAACAAAGAGACTGTTTGCCTGGGTGTCATATAAGACCCTAAACTTTTGGTTTATGCTGGATTGGATTGAAGACTTGGGACTACTGAAAGTGAAATAATTATAGTTTGAAATAATTGTAGTTGTATATGAGAAAGACACAAATTTCAGAGTAAATGCAGTGGAATTTATCTAGATAGTTCTGCTGAGCTCCCGACTTTCTTCTTAGTTTTATGCTAATGAAGTTCCTAGGTTAGAAACTTTTGTGACTGTGACATTTATGATAGGCACCATATGTTCAATTCTACCAGTTAGATTATGAGGCCATTACTCCTATAGCAATTCTGGTGGCTTACTGAGGAGGAGGAATATCACATAAAATCAGAAGGGTACACATGGTTAGTTTAGCCTTAATGTGTTTAGCAAAGAGGGAACCTTCCCAAACCTGAGCCATGCTCCCTAGAATTCTAGCCAAGAAAACTATGAGCTAACTTGAACTCTGCCATCATTCTCATATACTAATCTACCTTAGAAATGAAAAAGATTGGCTACAGACAAAGCTATGTATCAACAATAACAGAAGCTCATAACACTGGGAAGAAATAGTAAGTGGGCCATTATGGTGTAGAATTTTCAACACAATGCTTAGTGACATCTGGTTTCTTCCTTGGCACACTGAGATAGGGTATCATGTCTGGCAATGTAATCTAAGTTTAATTCTTCCCAATACTTCTTGTATTTTCATTGAAATAATGAAGGGAATCTTAACTAAATAAAACTATTTAACTTTCCATCAGTGAAAAGATCAGGCATAAGAAAAGGGGAAACACTAGAAAAAAGATGTCCAGGTTTAGTAAGTGAAAACAGGATTGGTCAATAAAAATCCATGAATGCCATATGGACTCTTTGTCACATAACCCATAGTCAAATGAGATCATAGTGCAGTGCATGAGTACAGGAATCCCAATATATAGTTTGTAGGACTTTCCCAGTAACTGATATGTCTCTTTAGCACTCCAAAAAGGAAAACCAGCATCAATATTATGAAAAAGTTGAAGCCAAGTATAGAATATGATACACTCATTGGCTCTTTGGTACATTTCCATGCCCCAATATACCATTATTCTGCTCATGGAAGTCAGAAGCACAGTCCAAATGTGAAACTCAGTACACAAAGGAACGTATTGCATTTTTATATACTTTTGTGGGCATGCCTGCATTAACATCTATAAAGATCCTTTGCAATTGAATTGACGTGCTATAGTAGAATGAATTTTAGCAAACAAACCAATTTATAACCTGAAATCAGGAAATTAAGAGGAGCAATTTCTCTTGTCATACTCATATTGCTTTTATAACCTAATAAGAAAAAATGTTTGATTTTCAAATGGAAAAATCACTGCCTACTCATGAAAACTACTATGTGAATTTAAATGATTATTGTATTGCTTACACCTACAATGTTAATGGGTTATTTTTGTACAATTTTTTTTTCTCTGTGAGTTTGGCAGTGGCTTTTGTATACCATCTATCTGCAGTCAGGCAGGTGATATATTCACCCCTTCCTCCCTCAAATGCCCTTTATTCTTTGGAAAGGCCCCTTATGAAAACCCCTTTAGTGCTCCAGGGTCACTACTTATTGAGGTAAATACGGACAAAAAGGTCCTGTCATCCTATAAAACCTTTCAGTTTCTGAAAGCTAAAATTTAATTCCCTGTGCAAATTCAAATATAACTCAAGAATAGAGCAGCTTCTCTGTGTAGTTGATAGGATTATGACAAAAGAGTAGAAGAATTGATTTTTCAACTGAACTGAGAAATTAAGTTAACCTTAACCTTCACTCGGATATACATGCCGGCGTACCAGAAAAGACCATGTTAGCTGCTTTCTAGTTATCAGAAAATTCAGCTGACCAACATCCTTTGGGAAGGCACTGAAAGTAAAGAAGAAAACTAGTGTGTTATTGAGAGAATTGTGGTTATTTCATAAAGATGATTCAAGAGATGATTTGCTATTTTACCATACTGGGGCTATCACTGAAAATAGAAAGATGCAGGGTATCATTAGGAATCATGTCATTGACTTTGTGTGTGTGTGTGTGTGTGTGTGTGTGTGTGTGTGTGTGTGCGCGCGCGCACACACGCGCTCCAGTCATGTTTGAGTGTATCCTAGGACTCTGGGCTACCCAGGCTCAGATTTTTAGCCATCCAGGTAATATCAGGTATGGGCTTCCTCTCGTGGCATGGGTCTCAAGCTGGAGCAGTCATTGTTTGGCTATTTCCACAAGTTCTGCTCCACCTTTATCCCAGCACATCTTGCAGGAAGAACAAATTGCAGCTGGAAGGTTCTGTGGTTGGGTTGGTGTCCCAGTCCCTTCACGGGAAGTCTTGCCTTTATGAGGGGATGTGACTAGTCTTACTGCAACTGAATATGCCATTTTTGGTTGATACACCTAGGAGGCCTGCCTCTTTGGAAGGGAAAGTGAGGAGGAGTGGATCTAGGGACAAAGGGAGGCAGGAGTGGGGGTGGGGGGAGGACTGAAAGGAGGGGAGGGAGGGGAAACTGCGGTCAGGATGTAATAGATGAGAGATGAATAAAGAAAAAGATAACAAGTTGCAAGCAATTTTAATAAGGTGGGCTTTAAAAAGTAAGCACATCTAAGAAGCCACTATTTACTGACTCTCCTGTGCATTTATTTTTAAAAGGTAATATTATATGACATTATCAGGAATGTGAACACTTATTTTTCACTAAATAAGCTTATCAGATACTCCAATACAGTCAACTAAAAGACAGCTACAAGGAACATTTTTGAAGTATTGCTGATCTAAAGAAAAGGGGAGGCCTCCAAGAATGCAATACCCTGTCCCTAGCCCATGCCACATGGCAGAATGGAGAATAATAGTGGCTATGTAGCCCAGGCCTTTTGAAAAATAAGAAGGACACATATGAATTTTAATCTTCATTTGCTAAATGTATTTCCTTGAAAATAGCATGGCTTTCTTTGCTATAGTAATTAGACTCTGTTGTGTCTGGGGAGATGCTGTACTGGTCACCTGAACAGAGTCGAAGCCCTGGAAGGAACACACACACACACACACACACACACACACACACACACACACACACACGAATGCATGAGGGTCATATACAGCTGAGTGGGGCAAGGAGAATTACTCATACAAGAACCTTGAGACAAGTGGCTATAGGTAGGGAAAATAATTTTTAATTTTGAGAATATTAATATATTTTTATTTGTATATCCTGTTAATCTATGGCAAAATTCTACATGTTTTACACATCAGATATGTGGCCAACAATTAAGATGCATATCTGCTCACTGGAGAATAATATGCCTATCCAGATTATGATTAGCATATTTCTGAAGGTTGGAAGTTTTAAATCGGGCACTGAGAATTCTGTTTCTTCCGCATTTTCTCCAACCGTGAGATGAGCAGAGAGTTACTTTCCTTCTTGAAGTCAAAGGGAAATTGTTGGTTACCGGTTAGCAGCATGGAAATTTCTGCTCTCTTTGGGCCTTGGCATTAGAATCTGCTGATGGATCAGCGTGTTGTATACGATAGAGTACTGGAAAGGTCTATTTACTTGTGGTGACGGTCATTAAACGGTTTTGTGAAATGAGGTGGGGTCGTTGAATTAGCAAAAAAGTTGTAAGAATTAAACACTGGTTGTATAGGGTTGATAATTTTTAGTTCCGATCATCATTCAAGCAACGGCCGTTTAGACTATTTGTATGCCCCTAAATTCATTGCTTATTAATTCAACAGCAATATCATTTATTACTATAAGTATCCTAATCTATACTTCATGATTAACTTAAAGGATACTAGTATGCCATTTCTAACTTTTATTTATTTGGATCCTCACTGCATATCTCAGGATGTATTTAATATCCTGAACAACATCACAGAACTATAGATACTGAAGCTACATATATGTTTAATTCAACTGGTCCGTACTGATTTCTCAATTTGACAAGTGATAGTTTATCTTTGAAGGCTATGAATAGTTCAAAAAGTTGTGTGATAAGAAAATTATTGTCTGGATCTGTAATCTGAACGCTTTGGGAATGAAGGAGAGGTCCAGGAGTGAGTGGAGGTTGCCCCGAGCTTCATAATGAGAAGGAAAATGAGAAATTGTAAAAGGGGAGAATACCAACAAACACAAATAGAAGTCATTAAATTAAAGTGGATACTAACACAATCTTTAGAATCGCTCTACACTCTTAATAATATTTAGAAGGCTGCGGTTTTCCAGGAGTATCCCTGCATAGCTTGTGATTGGCAGAAGAGCTTAACTACAAAGATGTCACTCTAGAGATCTCCCGTTACAAAATGCCTGGTTTTTCCTTCCACTGCTGTACTGACTTGTCACAGTATAACCAATCTTCTCACCCCCTAATGCTATATATTACTGCTTTCACACACAACACTTTATATGGCTCTTACGCATGTTTTCTTTCTTCTCCATACACTATATTATTCAAATTCTAATCCTTTTTTTCCCCCAGAGTCTTCCCATTCTTTTATTGCAGGGAGAAATAGAAGAAATAGAAACTCACAAATCAATCATTTCTGAATATAAATTATGGTGTCACAAAATACATCTGTTTTTCCATCCTTCAGAAAATATTACATTGAATGCAGTGTTTGTATTTTTGTGTCTCTCAGGTAGAAAAAAAAAAAAAAGCCCACGTAAGCTATTTGTAAAATCTTACATCCTCTACAAAAGGGATAGTTTGAACTTTTGCAATACTACATGTCTCAGTTTTATTTTGATATTTTTCCTGAGAGTCAATGAAAATCCTGCAATCAATCACTGTGACAATATGGTAGTTTTTATATCTGTGGATCAATAATTACTTTTAGGAAGATTATTTAACATTAGTTAACCTTGAAATAACTTTAAATTTTTAATTTGCATGATACTTGAATAAAAAGCCAAAAGAAAGATAATAGAGATAAAATACTTATTAAAGAATAATTTGCCCAGCGATGTGGAGAACAGACTTACAACCATTTCAGCAGAGCTAGTTCCAGGCAAAAGTTGTAGCATGGGCTAAGGGAAGTGGTTTCCAGTCCCTACCACTCAATCCAAAATCTTCCAAAAGAGTGTCTTTTATTTTCTATGTCACATATTGTTTATTTCCTTCCCAGAATTTGTCACAACCCAAAATACATTTTTTTCATAAAGAAGAGAATAATTTCCATTAGTTTAGTACATTCTGTTTGCTTTGTCTTTGCCAAAAAAGAAATACCTCACTAAATTCATAGAAGCATGGTGATTCTTAGGTGAACTACCAACAAAAATCATCACAAAAATGTGCTTGCATTTACCCCAACATAAAGCATTGAGACACTATAATAAAATTACTGAGAGTATTAGAAAAAAATTAAGAACAAACCCTATGTGGTAATTTAGGAATATAAACCCATGTATTTTAAGTCCAGTCTCAACATAATACATGCCAGACACAGTTTAAAAAGTTTCTATCCTTTAACTCAGAGATATTTAAAGATATATGAACATTAATCTCATTTGTCAGATGATGAAACTGAGTCACAAGGGTTAAGAATATTAGCTAGAATCTCCCGCTCCCCTAAGCTCTCTTTCACTCCCAGCTGGGTCAAGAACATAGAGGGAGAACAAGGAAAAAGAGACCATGATAAATGAAGACCCCAAGGGAATAGGAAGAAGCAAAGTGCTAGAGAGGTCCCCAGAAATCTACAAAGATACCTCCACAATAGACTACTTGCAATGGTCGAGAGAAAGCCCAAACTGACCTACTCTGGTGATTAGATGGCCAAACACCCTAAGTGTCCTGCTAGAACTCTCATTCAATGACTGATGGAAGCAGATGCAGAGATCCACGGCCAGGCCCCAGGTGGAGCTCCAGGAGTCCAATGGGCAAGAAAGAGGAGGGTTTGTATGAGCGAGAATTGTTGAGACCAAGATTGGAAAAAGCACAGGGACAAACAGCCAAACTAGTGGAAACACATGAACTATGAACCAATAGCTGAGGAACCCCCAACTGGAACAGGCCCTCTGGATAAGTGAAACAGTTGATTAACTTGAACTGTTTGGGAGGCCCCCAGGCAGTGGGACTGGGACCTGTCCTTAGTGCATGAGCTGGCTGTTTGGAACCTGGGGCCTGTACAGGGACACTTTGCTCAGCCTGGGTAAAGGGAGGAGGGGACTGGACCTGCCTTGACAGAATCTACCAGGCTGAGCTGAATCCCCATTGGAATCCTTGCCCTGGAGGAGATGGGAATGGGGGGTGGGCTAGGGGGAGCGTGGTGGGGGTTGGTTGGGAGGAGGGAGGACAGGGGAATCCGTGGCTGATATGTAAAAGTAAATTAAATTTAAAAATAAAAAAAGAATATTAACTAAAGTAACAAAGCCAGAATTCAAACTTGAAAACTTTTCTGCATTACTAAACTGAAGGTTTGATATCTGGCCAAAACAATTTTCTTTTCTGTAATCTTTGTCCCGATGTCTGCACGAAGTATATAGCACACTAACTCAAAGAAAAATGTAAATGTCACTGTAAACTAGATTTATCATATTACAGCAAGGCCTTTAGAGAACACAGAGTGGGGAGGGAGAGAAGGAATGGAGGGAAGAAGAGAGGGCAGATTAGGGAAGGAAGGAAGGGAAGGAGAGAGAGAATGAGAGAGAGAGTCATGCTAATTATTATAAATTGAACGAACTGGTCACAAATCAATTTAAATTACATCATTCCATTAGCTTGTTCTTGTCTACATAGTTGTATATAATGAGTGAATTCTCTAGCACTCTAAAGGGTGGTAGACCAAATTAATACAAAATATGTATTGTAGGGTCTTTGGCTTGTGTTAATTTTTCTTTACTATTTTATTATTTACAAAGTTCTTTATAATCTTGAAAAAATGCATTAAACCAACTCTCTATATGAAACTGCACATAATAAAAGTTGGTATGAAGTTCTACACCAGGATAGTAAGACACATAACACAAATAATTTAAAACATTTACTTAGAAAATACTGAGTATGCTACAGACAGGCAGGGAGACACAAGATTAATGCATTATGTATAGATTGCGGAACCTCGGGGTAGAATTAGTTTGATAAAAATATAACTAAATATACTTTAGGAAATATCATACATAGGGTGTACTAATACAAGTTGGAAAAATACTTTGAAGACACACAAAACACAAACTTTGCTTTTGCACCTTAGTTAATACCATTTATAGGTAGACAACCCTTTTGTTAAAGTTACCATCCTGATACACAGTGATGCTGAGAGACAATACAGCATTTCTTTGCTGGTTAATGTGGCTGAAATTAACAGATTGACTCCGCCAAGCCCTATCCACTTTCCATGAAGAGATCAGGTTAAAAGATACATAGGGGCTGGAGAGATGGCTCAGAGGTTAAGAACTCTGACTGTTCTCCAGAGGTCCTGAGTTCAACTCCCAGCACCCATATGGTGGCTCACAACCATCTGTAATGAGATCTGGCTCCCTCTTCTGGCCTGCAGCGATACATTCAAACAGAACACTGTATACATAATAAATAAATCTTTAAAAAAAATACATAGTTTGAGATTCTTCGTTTTCAGAGATGAAAAGTATATCATTACATAAATTTGATGCAACTTATACTTATTTTGCATCACTGGGAATAATTAGTTCATTTTCTTCAAAATATCTGTATGTCTATAAGCATTTAAACTATTTCAATGAAATAATAATAAAAGTTCATGGCAGTTATGCACACACTGTAAGCAATGGGTAATGCAGGGTTACTCATGCACATTTACAGTGCTAGAAGACTGTGCCAGAACCAAATATTTTGGGATATATTCCACTGGTCATTCACATTTTCACACCACTCAACTTAAAGCATGCTTGCTTGGTACAGTGAGCTAGGCAATTCAAGTATTGCATATTCAAATTATGAATTCATAAGAACTTCAGCGGTCTCATGGTATGGTCAGTAGCTAAGTAGCTAATTCCATGGGCTTACAAGTAAGATAAAGTTTATTCTTAATATGAAGTGATGATGGATGCTTTCCCAAAACCCCTCCTTTGTCGCTAGATAGAATTATATGACTATCTGATTTTCTTCAGCATTAGCTATAGGAACTTTCCTTGCATAACAACCACCCCCACTCCTTTGTTCTAAGTGGGAAAGCTCATGGAAGATTTTCATATACCTGAGTTAGAATAAAAGAAGACGAACTATCATGAACAGTAAATACAGTTACATTGGGTTTAGCCATTAGGATGTTTAAAGGGTTAATGGTTTAATGACATCAAGTAACCCTGACATGAAATTGAAGGGGGGAGTGGCAAGAGGATTAGAAAAAAAAAAAAAAAAGGTGCCCCGAGTTATAAAAATGTGATAATGTACCAAGAAATGTACACAAACTGCAAAATTTCCATATAATTGTGGGTCTATGCCAAATTCTTAATCGTTTCAATAAATTTCCTCACAACTATATTTCTAAAGAGGATTCTGGGATAATAAAGATTTGGGAGTTGGTTAAGAATTCAATTGAAATGTTTGGATAAAAACAATAATTTAGTTGAAATAGGATATATAATATAGTTTAATATAAAGAAACAATTAAGACATTTTGGTAATAGATTGTCACTGATTTTAATAAAACATTTTTGTCATGATTAGCATCAGTGAAATACCTCCCCTTACTTCTCCAACTCATCTAGTGACAGCAGGCATGACTCGGATATGCTGCATCCAATACAGAGCAATTTACATACATTAAATAATCAATTCCCAACAATGGTATTCCATCTGGAGTGAACTGGTGTAATCCTGATATAGCATGTTAGGAAAATGAGATTTAATCATATTTTTGTGTAACTTGCCCTGAGTCATACAGACAGTGACTAACACTACTGAAATAACTTTTTTGTAATCTTTGAATGTATGTATATGTATTTGAGCAGATTTATATGTGAGTGTAGTCCGTGTGAGCCATGGAGTTCACAGGCCAACCATGGGTGTTGGTCTTCACCTTACACTTTGTTTTAAAAACAAAAAATGTCTCTTGTTTTACTACTGTCTATACCAACCTAGTTAACCCAGGAACTCATGCCTAGAACTCCAGATATTCCTGCCTAGAACTCTCATCTTGCCATAGGAGTATTGACTTACAGTTATATGCTAATAAGCCATGTTTTTTTATGTGTGTTTGGGGAAGTCAAACACTGGTATAAACCCTTGCACAGCAAACACATTTACTCATTGAGTAATACACCCAGATCATGGAATTTAGGTATTAACTCTACCATTCTGAACAAGAAATTGGTACTTTCTGACACAATATAGTTGCTCAATACCTGTCAAGAGTCGTGTTTCAAAGTGTTAAATAAAATGATTTGCTTTTACAAGAATTGCAGGGCTTCCAAGAACCTGAAACCAGACGCAGGATAGTAAAAATCTGAACACCTCTATTCATGTGTTTATTTAGTTCTAGCACAAGTGTATCTTTGCTGCATGAAGTATGGTTGAGGGAAGGGGCCTGTGAGGTCTAAGCCTTGAAATTTGTTTGTGAGTTGGCTTCAGCAGGGACCTTCTTTTCTCAGGAGCAGAGTCTAGACAAGTCCCTGGGCTCCACACCCCTAAGGAGTGAGAACGGCTAATTTAGATAACTAAAGGCTATAATTAGCTAATTAAAAGCAAGACTGAGAAGTCTGCCAGGTTCAAGACAAGCTGTGATACTCTGACATGCAGCTGAGAAGGCAGGCAGGATTTCATAAGTCATAAGACCCAGTGTAACTGGTTGGCTTTAAGTCCACATTTTACCTGTTAAATGACTTTCCATTCACTGGGTGTGTGTGAGCAAGTTACTTAACCTCTTAAGACACCGAAACTTGATCTTGAAACTGCAGACAATAATGCTACTGCTGGATCAATGTGGAATTAAGTGAGATAATGGTGCTCAGGCACGGGGAGCGTTTCCAGGCGTGTTACTAGTGATGAGAGGATTTACCAGAACATTGTTAAAAAGGTGCTTGAGAATGCAGTGATGTTTAAATACTATTCTGGGATACACCTCTACTTTAAAGCACTCCACTCCTGCTCTGCAGGCCCTGTTACGACCACTGTCGCTTTGGTTTCCTTATGACCGACTTAAAAAAAAAAAAAAAAAAAAAAGACTTCTAATCTATCTTTCGTATCTTCTCACAGAATAAAAGCTAGTGTTTGATAATAACAAAGTTAACGTATGTTAATGTATTTTGAATTACTACCTATTTTCTGGTTGTTCCATCTCAAAGAAAATGAGCAACTCTAAGGTTAAAGGGATCAGGATAATTGCACCTTCATGCTGCCTGTGTGTATTTGTATTTTTAGTGCATGGGCCAGTAAAACCTGAGATGGTGAAAGCCTAGCCTTCTGATGCCTTCTGCCTTGTTCTTCCTGAGCCTGACAGTTGTCTAGTATTTGAATCTTAGCTCTCCCCTTGGCTGATGGTGTGTCGTTATTAGTAATTATGTATCTGTGACCATCTGCTAATTGCCCTTGCTGCCCAATGGCTGAACTCCAAAGTGGCCCTGATCTTGTCACCTGCTCCTTAGAGCTTCTCACAGTGTCTTCTTTTCAAATCTCTCTCTGTCATGCCTTGTACTATTCATAATTCTCCTATAACTTATAAGGATTCTTCCTTATCACAAAGTGAGTTATCCTTAGGAAAACCCTTTAGGAACTAAATGTTACTATCTCTCATTTCAGAGGAAGTACTGAATTCTTCCATCCTTTCTCATTTTCTATTAAATTTTCCAAATTACATAAAAATAAAGGCAATTCTTCACAGATTACCATTAGATAGATTATGTAGCCTACAATTATATTTTCATTTCTATTTAATGTGACTTTTTTCATTCTTAAGCTTGCCTTTTGTTTTAATACATGAGTACACTTTCAGTTTTTCTTAATACATAAGTGTAGCAATCATATAATTGAATTATTCAAGAAAACCTCATAATATTAAATGCAAAATAAATTAATAAAACAATATTAATTGTTTACTTTGAGAAAAAGCTGCATATTCAAATAAAGTAGCAGGTTTTCATTGCATAATGCAATTGTAAACAAATCAACAACTATCTAATATAAAGAAAACAAACATAAGAAAATTTAGTACCCAAGCAAAACTCTTTACAATCAATATCTTGATATATTTGTCAAGTGTAGCATCTGAAAATTCAAAAGAATTCTAAGGATCACATTCTTTTGATTCACATAAGACAATTGGTATATATGGGTATAGGTACATCTAGGTCCTTTGTGACATAGAGAAATTGTGACTAGGGAAATTCTGTAATTCTGGGTATTACTGTCTTCTAAGTAGTTTCTAAATGTATTGGGTGAATTTCTTTCATAATTTTGTTACATTTGTCCTTTGACAATTTCATACAGGAATATAATGCATTCCGGTTACTTCTCCTCCTTTTACCAATTCATCTTGCTCTCCTCTGTCTGCCACAAGTCACTTTCTCATGTGCATGATGTGTGTGTGTGTGTGTGTGTGTGTGTGTGTGTGTGTGTGTTATGACCCACTTAGTTCATCTATAGATTTCTGTGACTATGAGTTTGGAACTCTGTTAGAATCTGATGGGCTATTACATGGTTGTACAACTAAAGGCAGTAACAACCCCTTCCCTAGAATCAACCAGTACCAGCACTTCAGCAGGGACTAGCAAAGCTCTATTAGCCTCTAATCAATAGATGCTTGGCTGAAGACTGACCCAGTGCAGGCAAAAACTGTTGCTATGTGATCATGATTACAAAGGCTGCATCATGCTTAGGAGATAGCATTTTGCAACACTCCCTTTTGCCAACAGGAATATCATTACTATATCCATTAGCAACATTTTTTCTACATTCTGTATTTATCTCTCAGTGCTTAGCTTCAGAGAAATTTGTCTAACATATATTCCTTTGCTTTCATGAACAGAATTGAAACTTGCCATGTTATTTCCAGCATTCCTGCTATGTTCAGCTTCCTAAATACAGATTAAAATAATGGAGGCTTGACTGCCTTAAAATAATTAAAACTTACAGCAGGCAAAATATTTAGTACCTAAAATGAAGCAATAAATATCTATGAAATATGAACCTATTTACCAAAGTAACTACCCAAGCATTTTATCAATGTGTGCATGTGTAATTTCCTCAAGGGTTAAGGGTTAATGTGAAGGATATAAACTTCACAGTGCAAAAAGAAGAGTTTTGATGTTTACAGTTAAATTTTCAAATATTGCATTTCCCAATATGAGGAGGAATAACTAACACTAAAAACTTTTGAAAACATAATTGGGAAATCTGCTTGCTAATGTATGTGCTTTCTAAAAGATAGATACATAGATAGATAGATAGATAGATAGATAGATAGATAGATAGACAGATGATAGATAGATAGATAATAGATTGATAGATAGATGATAAATAGATAGATAGATAGATAGATAGATAGATAGATGGATAGATAGATAGATAGATAGATAGATGAGATTAAATGGGTTTACACTATAATGGGATGGCAACATCTCTACTAAGCATCACAAGCTGAAAATAAAAAGCCCAAACCAATAGTAGTAATGGACTACCTCTTTAACAGTCGTTGTCCAATAGGACCCTATTCACTTCACAACATACACCCCATTGCCATGCCCTTGTTGGTAAAAACCCTATTGCTGAAAATGCTGTATATTTGGATCATAGAACATGAAGTAATCAAGCTAGTACTAACCACTAAATTTCACGTCTAATGGCTAGCTTTTGTGGTGCAAAAAGACGCCTTAATTCTACTGAAGGAGAAAAGTAAGGAGAATGGTGTCTTACCTACCTGGGGATTCTGAAAGCTACAATAATGACTGGTATGCCAAGATACACTGACTCTTGTAACAGTGGCATGAGTGTTATAGGATCAACCAACTATATTCTGATTTCACTCAAGGCTATTCAGTAGGCTGGAACCCACATCTAACACCATTATCAGAGCCCAAATCCTGTCACTACACAGTTCCTAGGCCACAGGGAAGAATCTACTAATATGACTGCTAAATTGACAGTGTATTAACCAACTCCTGATGGCATAATACTGCACCCATAGATTACTGAATCTTTACCCTTACCCTGAAAGTTTCTTTTGCAGGAGAAGGTATTAGCATAGGCTTTCAACTGGTTGATTTACAAAGAATAAGAGACAGCAGAGTGCTCATACCGAAATAGGATACCTGTACTACATCTTGCCATTCCAAGTCTCAGGAATCCCCATTGAAGAGAGATCAGAAAGACTGTAAAAGCCTTAGGATGTAGATGACAACAACCAAATAAACAAACAAACACAGTGGCCTGAGTAACTGACAAATTCTGGCCCTCACTATTGATGTTATGAAAAAAAAATGTACTCTATCCTGTATATTATAAAACTAAATTTAGCTTGTTTTTCCTGGTTAGTTAGAAAAGGATATACATCCCAAATACCCCTTTGTTTCTATGCTTGTTTTAGTATATCAAGGAAAATCTCTTAAATATATATATCAGAACCCAGAAACCTGAAATTAAACATTAATGCATGTATTTAACCGAATACATTCATTTTTTATCATTTTGTCATTAGAATGAACTAAAATCATCTTGGTATTAAAAACTCGTACCCAAAATATTGCCAAGACCAAAGTTACATCAATGTCAAATTGAAATGCTTCAAAAATCAGTAAGGTAAATTATTTCATTTAATGAAGTTTAGAATGTACATTTAAATATATCTATCCAACTCAGAAATATTAAATAATTTAGAAATCACTGGCAAAACACTGGAAAATGTGAAAGGTGTATAAATTAGAATACATTCTCATATAGCCTAATTATAATTGGTCATACTAAATCCCTGAGTAGGGGAAACAATGTTTACAAAATATGTTCAAATACCAGACAATTTCTCACCTAAATTCTAAGAACAAACCTGAATAATGAGTGAACAACTTTTGTGCTATTAAATCTATAACTTAAAGTTTTTTTGAGTGTTTGTGCCTTGTTTTTCCAACAAATACATTTTTATAAACAAACTGCTGTGGTTGTGGAAAATTAATGTTTTGACAACAATCAAATTAATTACCTCAAGGGTGAAAAAAAATGAAATATCTGTAAGATAGCTTATTTGTAACTGTGTAATTAAAAAACCCTAAAATTTCTGTTTCAGAAACTAACAAATCCCAATTGTCATTTCTTTGAGCATATAGATTAAAAGAAACTCGCTTCATTGAAATAAACTTGCTTCACTGATTTAAGGGATGTTTTAATGCTGGACCATACCCTCAGGAAAGCAGAATCAAAACAAATCCAAAGATATCCTGCATAAATTTGATTAATTATTCATGCTACTAACTTATGATACCATAACAGAACCCACAGTTGTGTTTTGGGAGAAAAAAATATTTATTTTTTTTAATTGTTCTTACTTAATAGTGGGAACTGTCTTATTTGCATACTTTGAAAATATGCAAAATGTAGCATACAAAATATTTATAAAATGCACAAAATGTGGCAGCAAGCCAGCATATTAATATTGCTGCCATGCAAGGAGAATCCCACAATTAATAAAATGCCAAAAGGTGGCATGTTGGAATAAATATTTTGGTGTCTTTATAATTACTTGAAATAGAGTGAGTACAGGATTTGGTCAGCAACTTAAATGTGAAATTGTTTCTTTATATTAATTAGATTTTAGAATTTATAAATTGGTTGACTTGGGGACAGTGAGATGCCTCATGGGCTTGAGTGCTTCCTTCCAGGCATAATGGTTTCAGTTCTGACCGTTCATATGCATGCTGTGGTAAGAATGAGCCAATAAAACACATGCACACACACACACACACACACACACACACACACACACACACACAATGTAATAAATTAAATTAAAAAATAGATTTTTTTTTGGTAAGTAGAATTATTTTACTTTCCAGTTATTTAATACCTTGGAATGGGGGGTGGATTGTGGGGGAGGGCTGAGGGGGTGAGGAAGGAGGACAGGGGAATCCATGGCTGATGTATGAAATTAAGTTAATTATAAAATAAAAATATTTAAAAATAAAATAAAATTAGATAATTTTTATTAAAGATAATTGTACACACAAATAATGTTTTTGATTTCTGATTTTTTCCAACCTGTATTTGGAAGATAAAATGTCTGTAAGTTGAGGAATTGATAATACCCAGAATGGTTCTGAAGTTAGTTTTTTTAGTATAACACCAACATAGTTTCTACAAGGACCTAAGGTCAAATCCCAAAGGCATAAATGCAGTCAGTTAACCTTACTAAGTCTCATTGTCTGAAAAGATTGAATTATAAAGAGAAAGACAGACAGAAATACACAAACAACCCCATACACACAGAAAGAAAGAGAGAAACAGAGAAAAGGAGAGAGGGAGTGAGGGAGGGGAGAAAAAGAGAGAGAGGGAGAGAGAGAGAGAGAGAGAGAGAGAGAGAGAGAGAGAGAGAGAGAGACTTCATTACTTTTATAAGCATTGTTCAAGCTTAGTTTTTTTTCCCGAAATATGTCTGTATGATGAAGACACAGCAAGAATAGTCTAGAAATATGATTGACATAGTTTTAAACATATGATCTTATATGTTCAAGCTTTACTGACATTGTATATCTTAAATTAAGTGTATAGAAAACAATCAATTCCCTCTAATATAACATGGAGTAAAGCATGATTCTGTTCACATACACACATACCCACACAAATACTACACAAACAAACACACTATTCAGTATTTAATTGCCACTGGATTATTAGGAAAAAGAGTAAAATTTGGAGGATGCTTTTTGCTACCAGCTGCTGAGCATCATTCCAAGCTTCTTACTTCCTTTTCCTTTAGAATGAACAGCTCCTCACGATGAACCAATACACCTTTAACTAAACATAAAACACAATTTCTGAGGATAGTTAGTTAGACACAAAGCATTCCTAGCTGTCAAAGTGATCTCTCCCTGGGTCTAAAACCCTCTTAATCAAATATACAGTCACACTTGTACTGTTTCACACTAAATATACTGGTGGATAGATAGCAGCTATACATTCCAAATGAGATTTGTATGCTAATTAATGCATATCTCTGAGGGAGTTACTGTTTACTAGATGATAACACAAATTACAGAATTAGTTAACATTCCCACAAATAGCACTTGCCTTCAAACGGAAATAGGTACTTTGCAATCAAAATTCAATATCTACAGATGCCTAATAGGTACTTTTTGTTACTGATGATTTTTTTAAATGGTTTTGCAATGGAATGTTTTGTGAAAAGGTCTTGTGTTTTGAAAGGATGTTTCTGCATGTGTGAATGAGTGATGATGGAAGCTGGGAAACTAGAGAGAGAAACCCATGAGGTGGTGAAAGATGCTTTAATGGAAGGGGTCATCAAGCATTGGGAATTATGTGTTTTTAAGTTTTATGAAGGTTTGATTTTTAATTAGTCAAACTTATGGACATATTGATCATAACCAGTCAGTGTATGTGTCTACATACCTGTCCTTTCTTCACTCTCTAGTCACCCATAGCCAGGGCTTTTGGACTCAAACCATGTAGTGGGGACTCAGGCTTAGCACTATCCACAGTAGGCCAGGTCTGCCTACCTCAATCAACAATCAGGGCGTTCCTACAATGACATTACCAGAGGCCAGTCTGATGAAAGCATTTTTCTGCTGAGCTTCTTTGCTGTGGATACCACTCTGTATAAATAAAATGCTGATTGGCCAGCAGCCAGGCAGGAAGTATAGGCAGGACAAGCAGAGAAGAGAATTCTGGGAACAGGAAGGCAGAAAGTCAGGAGATGCTGCCAGCCACCACCATGAGAAGATGTTAAGATACTGGTAAGCTACGAGCCACGTGGCAACTTTTAAAATAATAGAAATGGGTTAATTTAAGATGTAAGAACTAGATAGCTAGAAGCCTGAGCCATTAGGCCAAAGAGTTTAAATAATATAAGCGTCTGTGTGTTTATTTTATAAGTGGACTGTCGGACTGCCGGGTTTGGCGGGACCCAGAGACAAAATTCCAGCTACACTTCCTTCCTTTCAAGTGACTCTGGTGTGTGTCAGGTTAATTGCAACTAGCCATCATAGTGATAAAGTCTCGTAATTTCATGAGTTTTTATATTGAAATAGCAATGGTCAGGCTTGCAAGCTGGCTAACCAGGATTAACCTGATTTCCTTGTTCTACAGAATATTTACTTTGTTGTCTCAGGGGTATTTTGAGTTTAGTTTAGATACCTTAAAATATAAAATTGCCGTATAAATGAAATAAACTTACAATGTCCATAGACAGTGTAAATAGGTTATTATTTAATGAGGTAAGAACCAAAAGCCTTGAATTTGGACTCATTAAACATATTCATATGTTCTTACATTCTACAAAGAAATAAAAATAAAATAAAAATTTGTGTTAACACCAATTTCTACTCCTTGAAACATTCACTTACCTATTATTACTGTTTCTAGTTTTAACATATAAACTTATCTAAATCAAGTTCTACAGTTGCTTGTAAAAATCATGATAAATTATTACTGCACATTATTAAGGTGATGTATTAGGGTTTATATAAATAATCCATAAAAAATGGCTAACAATTTCCACAGGCTATTTAAGGTAAATGAGAAGATAAGATAAAACGTCTGCTTATGAAAATAATTGACTTTGTGAGCTCATAATTAATTTATAACCCCTTAAGTTAGTAAGGCTGAAATAAATTATTTTTGTCCACATACTCCATATGACCAATTACTTATACAGCAGCACTTAATCTCTTTAACTTGAAAACTTTGTAGAAATACTGAATAATAAGTCACTATGTTTTATCTACCTTCATCAATATTAGATTGAATGCATTTACATTTTACTTAGGAATTGACCTTAATTAGAGATTCTGGACATTCTGTTAAAATTGTTTGAAGACTCCATTGGATCTATTCACATACATTTTTCTGGAACCAATTAATTCATAATTGTCAAAATAAGTTTGTTTTTTTTTTCAACAAAGATAAGAATATAGTAAAACCGGAAAAAATAATATTTAGTTATATAAAAAAAAACTATGGTTAAGCATATTTGTATGTGTTTCATCCAAAGTATATGTGACAAATTGTACCCAATGTCATGCTAGCCACTTCAAGAGTAAAAGACTAAGCAAGTTGTAAAAGGTGACAAAGTCAGCAATAAATAATTAGACAAAATGTAAATAATTTTGTTTACAATGCTAATTTGACTTGGTAAACTTGGATACTGGAATAATACATTGGTGTGATTTTTCACTTTCTTTAAATCTATTCCCTGAGTGCTTCTTCTTTTTAGAGAAAGAGTCATGAATAAAGATGTGTATGCTTACAAGACTATCAGTGTAAAACATTATTCTCAACTGAATTTTTGATAAATTTGCTCTCTACTTAACACATACAGTCTTAGAGTAGAGAATAAGTGGATTACATTTAGAGATATTTCCTGACGGCTAACTTAATCTGCTACATCAACTGTCCTTTGTTTCCTATTTAGTCTGGTTCCTGGTAACAAATGTATTAAAGAACTGAAAGACGTCAATGATTCTACATACCATTGAGTAATAACCTTTGCTTATTTGAGGCATTTCCCCAGTAGCCAGTTATAGTTGGGTGCTAGAATACAAACATTTGGATGGATAGATAGATAGATAGATAGATACATACATACATACATACATACATACATACATACATAAAGAGATGATAGATACAGACAGAAACACACATATGTTATACACATATTATATGTGTTTCATATTTATATATAGAGAGAGAAAGAGAGAGAACATAGAACATAGATAAGAATGTGTGTTCAAATATACAACCATTTCGATGTTCTAGCTAAGTTGCTTCAACCTTAGAAACATAGTATATTAAGTAAACATAATATATTAAGTAAATTTGGAAAGAGTAGTCAAGTAAAAAATTATTATTATACTTCATCGGTGATATTTATTAATTGAACTAAATAAATATTCTATTTCTTTGGGTTTTTTATTTATTTCTTAATGGTTTCCAGGGGAATAAGAATGCATATACTGATCACAAATCACTAGTATGATAAGGCCCTGTGAACTGAGTAATGAGAAGCAAAGTAGGAGACTTATAATGTGTGCTTAGTTTGAATTAAACTATTGTTCTAATGTGATAAAAAATTATTTTAGAATATTTTTAAATTAATGTACAGAATTATAAGGAAGCAGAAATTAAGGCGAATACATTCACTGCATTATAAGGAAATTCAGATGGTATTTCCCTTTAAAATCATGATTTCATAAGTAAAGGGAATTAAAGGAAGAAAGGAAAAGATAACAAGTAGAAGTAAATATTCTAGAATGGGCAAATATCAGTCATACATTGGAAAAATATATAAATACAATCTAATATTTATATCTCTATAAATATATATATATATATATTTATAATTTATACTATTGTAAGTTTCAATTCTAGGAAACGTAATGACAAAAGACAACATTCCTCTGGTATACCTTTGAGTTTCCCTAACTTATTCTTTCATGGACAAAGCCTTCATATAATGTCTTATTGATAATTCGGGTCAAAGTGTTGCAATTGCACTGTTCGTCACTTGAGGGTACATATATATGTGTGTATCTTATTGTGTCCACAAGAAAAATATCTCCCCCACAAAATAAAAAGTAATTTAGGGGTATAATAACATGTAAATGAGGAAGTGCTGTGGATATCTGTATGCTGTGAATGTGTTGCTCTGATTGGTTAATAAATAAAGTGTTCATTGGCCAGTAGCAAGGCAGGAAGTATAGGCAGAAAAAGAGAGAGGAGAATTCTAGAATCAGGAGGGTTGAGTCAGGAGACACTGCCAGCCGCCAACTTGAGAAGCAAGATGTGAGGGCTGAACTGGGAAAAGGTACCAAGCCACGTAACTAAACATAAATAAGAATTGTGGGTTAATTTAAGATTTAAAAACTAGATAGCAAAACGTCTGAGCCCTTAGGCCAAACAGTGTAAACAATATAAGTGTCTCTGTGTTTATTTGGGTCTGAGTGGCTGTGGGCCCGGGCGGGACTGAAGATAACTCCAGCTACAAGGAAGTATATATCTAAGGATGCATTCCTTTTTAACTCAATATCAGAAAATGATAATAGTTAATCCACAAATTTTGGAGGAGATTATATAAAGAAATGATTATATTCTTTCTCCCACCAAAACAAAAATATGCATACTATAAAGTGATATTTAAGTTTTGTCTGTCATTTTTACAGTTGGAACACTGTTTTCCTACTGTACCTCCTTGATAAAGTATTTGTTTTATCCTTAAAGTGTTCATTTAATTGACCTTCAGATCTTACTCTTTTTGGATTCTAATTCCAAATTAACTTACAAGAAAAGTGGAAGAGAAAGACAGCAGTATATATTTGTGAACTTCAAGTGATGTAGCTAAACAATGCCATCTGTTTCTGGCTAGTCACGAGGTTTCCAAGAATACTCTAAGACCATTAGGGTCTGAATTAAATCTACTTTGCTTACATACCTTATTAACTAGTGCTGCTAAGCTTGTGAGACATCCTAAACGATACAGATATTTTAAGGAACATCATTAAATATTAACACTACATAGAGAAATCTAGATGCATAGCTTTTAAATCCAAGAATTAGATGTATCTTCTGGAGCTCCTAATTATCTTCCCTTTATAAATGAAATTGGCTGAAATCTTTCCTGAATCATGTTGCAGCACTTATGACAGAAAAAAGTAGGAGATAGAGCCCTGAGTATTTTAGATGGCCTATGGTACTTGGGCAGCAGATTCAAGAGGGAAAATGCTACTTATTCTTTAAAAAAAATGTGAAATCTTTTTTCAACTTTGATTATGCAATGGCACTGTGAATAACTTAGGCAAGCGTTTATATTAAAATCAATTGTATTATTCAATAAAAATGAGTTCCTATAATGTTGGAGCATGCCATACCTGTACATACCACAGGAATCACCAACCACATATAAAACTTTATGTCTAAAAATGAGATTAGAGTGAATAGGGAAATTTTTGTTTCATCCAATTGTAGCTAATTAAACAAACTTTAAATACTCATATTCAATTAGCCACAATGTATTAGATAGTAGAAATATCAATATATCAATAGATAGCATCTGACAACATTTGGAAGAACTTTAAAAGATCAGGAATAGTTATGATAATGAATTAGTGCTGAGTAAGTTTTTGAAACACAGTTTACATGTATAAACATACTAGGAGATAGCTAAGGTCTTCACAGACCTTAAAGTTTATACAGAGCCCAGAAATATGTCTGGGGAATGGGTCTAAACTAGCCATGAGGATTAATTTGAAGATAAAATCACAGCAGGACTATGTAAAACACAATGACATTTTATAAAGGAAGATGTTTGGCTCAATTTAATCCAATAATTGTATGTAAATAATTGCATTCATAGGAAATTTAGATCTATGACTTTAGACTTTTTAAAGTGAAACTCACTTTCAACATGCCTTCTCTCCTAGCTATGTTCCTCCCATAAATATGAGTAGCTAAACATCTGACATGAGTCTTTCATTCTAGTTGAAAGTTTGGACTCTAGACCCTTCACAGAAACAATTCTCAACATTTCTTACATACACACAATAGCTTTTATTTAAAACATTTAGTAGCTTACGATGATCTTATGTGAAGCAAATTCCTTATGAAATGCACATGATTTTAATTTTTCAAATATGCCTCATTTCAGTTGGCCCATGTCATATACTGAATCATGCTACAAATCAAAAGAAATTTAACAAATGTAATTTATATATTGCATATGGCAGCCTTTCTATGATATAATATACATTGGAAATGGGTTTCCAGTGCTGAATACCACTATTATCCCACTTTTAAAGGTAGAGAAATATTAATAATCCATATAATTAATATCATAGATCTACTGAAAATCAACTTTATAATGTTCTCAGAATCTACCTATGTGTTGCATAATGAAACCATAATAGTCTTGACAGATATTTACTATCTAAATAATAAGCAATGCATTCACATACTATGTATCAATTTGCATAATGAAATGAGTTTTCATTTCTTGAACCAGGTGTTTTTCCGCTACACTAGATAAAAGAATTTAAGAGAATACCTGACATCTATATGATTTAGCATCTAAAAATAACAGATTGGGGACCAGTATAAATAATAAAAAAATGTTATAACTCTATTTTGCTTGTATTGACTATACTAGTAAAAATGCAACTTTTTTGCTGGGCAGTGGTGGCGCATGCCTTTAATACCACACTCGGGAGGCAGAGCCAGGTGGATTTCTGTGAGTTTGAGGCCAGCCTGGTTTACAGAGTGAGATCCAGGACAGGCACCAAAACTACATGGAGAAACCCTATCTTGAAAAACCAAAAAAGAAGTAATTTTTTCATAATAAATGATGATGTTTCATATTATAATATTACGAGAAAACTAAAGAAAATTTAATGTGTCAATCATGGTTTAAACTTAACTCTGTAAGCTATAGTTAATACAAAATCAGATAACTGAGGTGATGAAAATTGCCACGTATTTTGTAACATAAAAGAAAACCCCATTAAAATCAAAACATAAAAGGCGCACAAGAAACTTCACAACAGGAGATGTTTTCTAATTTTCATTTTTTTTTAATACTCACTAGTGAGCCCCTTATCAAACTCCCATCCTACTTCTTGGACTTAGAACTTTAAAATATAAAAAACTTTTTTTTTTTTTTTGTTTTTTGAGACAGGGTTTCTCTGTGTAGCTTTGTGCCTTTCCTGGAACTCACTTGGTAGTCCAGGCTGGCCTCGAACTCACAGAGATCCGCCTGGCTCTACCTCCCGAGTGCTGGGATTAAAGGCATGCGCCACCACCGCCCGGCTGAAAAACTTTTTTCTTAATTTACTTTCTGTTACATTCTATTCACTAAAATTTTAGATCTATCCCTCTCTGTAACACTGCAGTATTCCCTAAACAGAAACTCCCAAATAGTAATGGTACAATTTTGACTTACAAAATTAATGTATAACCACTTATGGTGTTGCTTCATTCCCAGCGCTATAGGGATAAATGTAAGTGGACGCTGTAATTTCAAGGCAATCTTGGTCTACATAAGTGAGACCTTGTTTAAGAGGAAAAAAAAATAACAAAAAGCAAATTACTTTGCCTTTTATAATCTCAAGGAAAACATTTTATATAACTCAGTAAAACTCTTAACAAAGTAAAGTTTTGGAACATTAGTGTCTATACACACAAATGCCATATAGTAAATGCTGATTATTTCTCTTTACTTCAGTGACAGCTTCTGCCAGCATCCACTGTGTTTTATAACTTTGATGTAAATGCATCACCTTCCTCTGTGTATATCCAGAAAGTCAGAGAATATAAATAGATACCATACATGATGTATAATTCTCTCTCTTCTCTCCCCTTCCCTCTCTCCTCTTCTCCTCTTCCTGTTCTCCTGACTGCCCTGGGGATTTAAAACAAGGCCATATGCATTATGGGCACATCCTTTACTAAGGGCATCCACCTGCAGCTCTTATAACTCTCCTAACACAAAGAAAATAGCATTTTTATTTATGGATAGTTTTCTAGTTGTAATGAAAGAGATTTAAATTTTGGGCACTGTAAAATAGTTCTTATTCTAAACTTACTGAATGTTTTTAAAGGAGAGTGATAAATAAATGTTGATTTTTCTCTATTAAAAGAATAATTTTAAAACAATTGTTGAAGCCATTTTGTCTTTAATTGCTGCCCCACATATGTTTAATTGACCAACTATACTTCTCTCATACACAAAAAAAGTATAAAGGTGATTAGGAATACCAGCCTTAAATTTATAATATTATATTTTCCTTTAACGATTTTATAAGCTTATAGTGAAATGCACTTTTAAGGAGTTTAAAAAGAGAAGAGGGCTTTAAAAAACACAAGTCATCCCTGTCAATCAAGTACATTTTCTTTCTGTCACTTTGATCTCTTGTGTCTAAAGTACAAAATATAGTTCCACAGTAAATCTGCCACCAACCCACAGTCAGTTTTCTAGGCAAAGTGATGCAGCAGCTCACCAGCATCTACATTCTTGAATGTGTTCTTCCTTCCAAAATTCCTTGTCATGGCCACTAGGAGGTCACTTGTATACATTTCTTGAAAATTAAACATAGAGACTTGCAGAAAATATTCAGCTACCATTTTTTCATTAATCCAAATATAAATCTATGCATTATCTTTCTTTCCTCCCACCCAAGGTTTTGAGTTCTGCTACAATCTGCCAGATTTGCAAACAAAAGTTTTCTAGGGAATTTGAGTATTTCAATCGTCTCACTGACCTAGAAACTTTATCTACTTCCAGATCTTCAGTTTATGCAAGCTTTCTCTTGACTTGAGGCCCTGATCTCTCTTTTCTCACATCTACTTAAAAAAAGAAAAAGAAAGAAAAAAAAGAAAACATTTAATTTCAACTTTTTTATTGTTCCTTTGAAATTTATGCATATTTTTTTTAAATATCATGATAATACAAGGGTAGAATGTCTTTCTCAAAGACCTACTAGACTTTCTCTGAAATGTAATCATCCTAGAAGCTAGTCCCCTTTCTTCCAGGCAATAGAAAGGTGGGACCCTAAGTCAGATGAACTCTGGTTAATAAGCACTAGTGGCTTAAGGACAGAGGAAAAAATACTTGAAAAGGTATAGAACATATCAATATGCCCCAGATTCAAATTTAAATATGGCTTCCCTTTCCTGTGGCAACTGTTTTGAATAGTCTTCATTACCTATTCATTTTTGGTATAAATTTCACATTGATAGTGTCTTTGCAAAATGTATCTAAACAAAATAATTATGTTGGAATTCTGATAATATTATAGAATTATATGAGATCAGTCCCCAAAAAGATTGAAAACAGTATTAAGGGACTGATTTTTCCTGTATATGTTAGTATATACGTATACACACGTGTGTATTTGTGTACTATTCATATGTTTTGTGTGCTCATATATACAATTTTTGTGTATTTCCTCATATAAATATGAATAAATGCTGTCTATCAGTACCTGTACTAAATTGAAAATGTTATACAGGACATTTTCCCTTGTTTTAGGTGAAAGTCTTCCTACCAAATCCATAATACATGTATGTTATTTTTTAAATACTTAAATTCCTGTTTGTGATTACTTTGGTCACTTTGACTTATAAAAACAAAATGATTTCCTCAGAAAACAATCACATCACGTTGAGAGTCATCAGTTTGTATTATTTGTCATAGAGGTTGTTATATTTGACCTTATAAGATTAGGATAAATAGGTGATATTAAACACACTGTGCACCACTAAAAGCAATAATGTAATTAAATATTTTCAAACATAAGTTTTATGATCACTAATAAACATAAGGACTGCATCAAGTAAATGGATATGACCTTTAAATTATTGACAAGAAATCCCCTCTCCTTTAGATAATATGAATTTTTTTCTAAAATTTATTCCAACACAGTCAGTAAAATGAAACTTTGAAAAATAAATGCACCATTCCAAACAGTTCAGTATCATTTGACTTGATCAAGTTTTCTTTCTATTTTTTTTTCTTTTAGAAGGAAAAAAGCATGATGATCTTTGTTAAGTTTTATGTAATAAAATAAGTTTGGTAAGCATGTATTGATTAACAGAGATTTTCAGTCATGGCCATGCACTTAGTCCTATGAGTAGACATGGTTCTTTGTTTTAAAACTCTTCTCAACTGACAGGCAAACTTATCATCTTCTCATGGTATAGCTAATGTTAAATGTTAGATGCACGTGCAAAAAAATAAAAATAAAAATAAACAGACAGTGGAGGTGTAGTGGATGATTCTCCCATAGAAATCACCTATAAAATTTTTTTTGTCCATATGACAACTATGGAAAGCAGGAAACATGGTGTAACTTGCCCACATCTCCAAATGATGGTAAGTGGTTTGTAATTACTCAAGACCAGGAAGGCATTATGAATGGGTACTACCTAGCTTTCTCCCTGGGCTCTACTCCCCTGAGGGACAAACCCATCAAAAGAACATCTTTTTTCTTCTTCTTCATCCATTCTCTCATTTACTTGAAGTCGAGGCCTAAAGCCATAATCAAGCAGAACAACAGGTGCCCCCTTGTCTCAAGTGGGCTATTTGCATGTCGAAGTACCTCTGAATTCTAGGGGATGACTCTTCCAAGGACTTTAAACACCTTCCCAGAAAAATCACTTTGGAATTTGCTTCACAGTATGTTTCAGTAGAATTGTCTGTTTATTACCATAAAGATTTGTCAAGTGGCTGTTCCCAGCTGAGATTTCCGGAGACGCAGGGCCATCCATTTTCCACAGCTATGTGGCTGCCCCAGGATGCCTCTCAGCTCAAATGCATCAAGCTTAAGTAAACAATCAAACTAACTTAACCTCTCAGAGAAATGATAGTGGAATCGAAAAAATTAAGGCAATTTAACTAACAAAACACTATTGGTATAAGTTACATTGCTTTATATAAAAGAATGAATATTCTGATTGTGTCAAGTGAGCTCTAAACTTTAAACAATTAAACATTAGGCGTTTCTGTTTTTGTTTGTTGGCTGGTTGGTCATCTACTTTTAGACATTATCATTCTGTTTCCCATTTATGACTTAACTTTTAATCCTCCTGCCTCAAACTCCTGAATCCTGTTTACTGCCCATGTGCAACATCATAGACAACAATTGTGAACACTCTCTACTAAACAGATTATATATCTGTAATACAAAGCTGGGGTTCTTTTCATTCAAGCAAACAAATGCCATCATAGTGTTTCAACATTTCAAATAAATATAGTAATATAGAATATAAACTTTTGTATTATAATGAATTTTCAAGCAATATATTCCAATGTATTGCTTCAACTTAATATACTTCATAATTTCACGGGTGCATAATAACATTAGAGATATTCAGCTCTAAATAGGTTAATAAATAATCATTGAAAATCCATAGTTTATAGAAGAAAAGAGAGTATTGTATAAATTAAAATGTCAAAATTTCAAATACAGAGATTGGAATTTTTTAGAAAAGAGAGATACATGCATTCTTAAAAGAGACTCCTGGTCAGGGATAAAAAGATGAAACACAGACTGATGTAGAAGGGAACAGAAACAAATTTGAAATGAGAATAGCAGATTTTGAACCATGAAAACTATCTAAAATGTTCATTAGAAGACAAATCAAGCATCATGCCAGAATATATGAATAATTTTCTTAAGAATATAAAATATAGTCACTAACTTCACAGACAGGAGAAAAATAAGGAAAACCATTATTGGAGGTCTTGCAGCTCAAATTTTCTCCTTGAAAAATTATCAAAATTCATGATAAAGAAATTAATTAAAAAGATACATATTGGTAAAAAAGTATGCTGATCTCTATTGGCACTCTACAAACATCCTTTTGGTGGAAAGTAATTCATTAGATACATTATATTTGTCAGTTTTAATCAAATACAATGCCATGCTATAATCTGACAAATATAATTCAGACAAATGTATTTTTTAAAGACACCCTGAGGCTTAGTGTGACATTCCAGTCTGTAGTACCTACTCTCTTTCACACTAATCTATAATTGATGACTTATGACATTACCATTTTCAAGCCATTAGTTACACAATAACAATGTTAATTGAGTTTTAATTAAGTTAGCAATATTCAGAGTTAGGAGCAATTTGGCTTTTCTTCCCGGGCTGACATTTATTGAGCTTCCTTTCATTTGTATATATTTTAAAGCATTCTTTCTTATTTTCAAAAACGTAATTGTGACCTCATATCTGCCATAATTTGCAAAAGAGAAGCACTATAAAATTTGTATATCTTTAGCTATGTGTTTCTGAAAATGCTCATATTTAACAAATATAAGGAAATAATGCCTCAAGCAAGGTCATAAGTTTAGTGATGAAAATTATTTTATTAATTTTTTTCAATTCATTCTCTAATTTAGACCCATGTAATATTAAGAATTATTTCATTAGCATGGCTGTTTTTAGGTCAGAGGTCAACCTTGGGTGTCTTAGGTACCATTCACCTGTTTTTAGAACACAAGGTTTCTCAGTGAAGCTTGCCAAGTAGTCTAGGCTGGCTAGCTGGCCAGGCCCAAGGATCCATGTGTCTCCCACTGAGTACACACCACCACATTCAGATTTTTAAATGTGTTTCCGGTATCCTGCTCCCTTCCTCATGTTTGCATGATTTCCTATTTAATTAGTCTTCTTACATCCATATATTCTCCATGAGTGATGATGAAGATCAGTACACCTTTGGTATCAGAAACTAGAAGTTTAGTCACATTTTTGGAAAAATTTAAACTAGTTACATACAAGTAACATTAAACAGACAGCAGGTGATATTCAGATATGTATGCATGCAACAATATCATTTCATTTTCATTAATGAAAAAAAAGTTTATTAATTAATGAAAAATGAGCTATGATTTTGAAAGACATCAAGGAACGATGGGAAGGTTTGGGGGAAGGAACATGAAGTTACATTATAATCTCACATACAAATGAAAATAATGTATCAGGTGGAGGACATTCAACATTTTCAAGAGCACACGATGGTTGCATACTTAGGTTCAGATTCAAATCTTGACCCTGATCTGTATTATTGAAGAAACTAGATTAAGGCAATTTTCTTCTTCCAAGTTGAGGGAAGCACCAACTTGGAAGATAGACAAAGAGATGTATGTGCTGCTTTCCCATCTAGTCTCCCAGCGCACACTTGCTTCATAAATAATAGATATGCATTAAAAACATTAATGAACTTTCTACTTTTAATGTCCTGACATCATTCAGACCTTAGAACAAAATTATCAGGGCAACAGCGATAATTCTAATTAGCAATTCATCTGCTGCTCTCAAGGGTCATTTTTAAATTCTGCTTATTAACTGAAAGCATTTTCTTCCTCAGATTGACTGTCATTTACCAGAATAGGTAGATCAGAGCTTGTAGGGTACAAGAAAGTAGGACATAATTTAAAAAAAAAAGAATTCAAGGAGTTAAAGAAGAAGTAGAAATTAATCAGATGTAAATTGGCTATTAATCTATCCTTGGCTATACTCCCATTTGAAATTTTAAGCGTTCTAGGTAAGTACAAATGAAATAACATTCAAGACCCATCAAGCACTTGCAGAATGTTTAAAAATAGTGAAAGGGTCCATGTGTAAAATGTTCCACCATAGATCTGTGAATCTCATTATGTGAATATCTTCCATGTGAACATTTCTATGTGTGATCCAGGATCTAGATCCCCCTAATACATTTCTAACTAAGCATAATGCCCAGTCATACAGAAAGGGTGGTGTGTCTTTGTATGTCTGGCAGTATATTAACCGACAATAATTTCAATCCTGGTCTCATAAATTAGAGAACAGAATCTTGGAAAGGTTAAAGTATTTGTCTGGGAGCACACAGTTAATAGGTGGGAGAGCAGGTTTTTTAACACAAATTTATCTCACAGGAGCTCTTTTGCTCTCTGAACTGCTCAGGCCAATTACCAATAACAAGTGCTGCAATTCCACAATATAAGAGCCAATTCATCATACTATATCCAGGTTATTTTCAGAAGGAAGAATTCGGGAGCCTTGTCTGCCCTGGATGATTACTGTTCCAGTGATGCTCAAGTCCAGAATTCATCTTTGAAGACTGTATGCATCTATGCACTAGGTTCTTAATGCACTAGGTTCAGGGTACAAGGCCAGAGGAACTGTTACTTACTGCTTGGGGGAACTTAACATTTCCTGATTCACAACCAACTACTCCAAGGTTTCTCCTCTTTTTTTGTCCAATAGATACCATCTTCACATTTCATACACTGACCCATTGGTTTGGGGCTGTGCCTTCCCATGGTCATTAATCATTGTTCTCTCCTTCTCGACGCACCTCCTGATGAGCTAAACACAAACTTCCTGATGAGCTAAACTCAAAACCCTAACTGTGGTGGGACATGAGAGAATTAAAAAAAAATACTACTGACATCATTCTCTGTACATATCAAGCTTAATTATTTAGCAGCGTAGTTGGAGCTGAAAACACGAAAATGTTTGAGATTGAACTTTGGTCTTTTCTCATAGCACTGCATATTATTTATCACAATTGAAATTCTGAAATTATTGAAAGAGACATATAATAAAATAGTAATGACCTAGAATGAAAATAATTTTAAAATGTTAAATGCACTTCCTTCCCTCTGTTATCTCCACAGTGTAGCGAATTCAGGAAGACTGACCTCACATGAAATAAGTTTTAATAGCATAATTGGGCTAAAAAAAATAAGTCAGCTTTAAATATATGAAGATTATGAATCAAATTGCTTTAGTGTTATATTACTTAGCTTTTCTGTACCATGATAAATTCATTGACAAAAAGTACCTAATCAAGGAACAGATTTATTTTATATCATGACTTACTATCCATCAACGAGATCCCAGCAGAAACTCAACAAAGGAACCTTGAAGCAGGATCTGAAGTGCAGACCATGGAGCAATGCTGCTTACTGGCTTCCTCCACTTGCTTCCTTATACAACCACCTGCTCTCAGTGAGCATGGCCCATGGTGGGCTGGGCCCTTTCACATCAATCATTTTTAAAGAAAATGGCCCTAAAGGCAAGTCTGATGGAGGCCATCCCTCAATTTAGTTTCCCTCTTTCCAGGGAAAGATAAAAACTAATTTAACTAGTATCATTGTTTATTTGAATGATGTTAAGATAGATATCTGCTGTATTATTAAGGAACATTGATATTAAAATAGTTAAGCTATCAAAGGAATATAAACAATAAGCAGAATAAATGTAACATAAAAATTATAAAAGCTGCAATAAAAGAAGTTCAGTTTCTACCATGGGGCCTGTTAAAAAGTAAAGCAAAAAGATTAAAATTAATCAAATATTTGTTTGCTTGAATATATTTAGGGCAAACTTTTAGACTGTTTCAGACAGTATGAATTATTTTTTCTTTCAAAACAAGATTAAAATATAATGGAAAACTAACAAAGATAAGATTTACACATGATTACATTCCTTATAGGATGGATTGCTTTTCAATAAACACAATTTTTCTCTGATCTCCTTGTATAGTTTCCGATTTTGCCAAAATATTTAGTTTTACACGTACCTTGTCAAATAAACCACATTCTACCATAATGACACTTATTTTTATCATGTTCCTCTAAGTGACTCTTCCTACAGATGAAATTAGGTATGAACTGAATTCAAAATAAAGTTTCTTTATATTACTTAAAATAAAACAAGTATAAGATGAGAAAGACATAATCTTAATATTGAAATGCCCAGACAAAGGAAGGCAGTCTCCTTGAAATAGTAACTGTTCCTACTAATTGAATTTTGTATTATTTCTCTGCAATAGTGATCTCATGAGACACACAAACACACACACACACACACAGACACACACACACACAAAAACCATTGTACAATATTCATTCATAAGCAATTTGGAAAACAAATAGAATAATAAAGACAACAAAGACACATTAACAATATAAACAATATGCATTTTATCTAGAGATTTCTAGAAAATATGGAAAATTGTGATTGGTATTTATAAATAATATGGTGCCTAGCTTACACATCATCCTTTGTTAGCTTGAAAGAGACACACCACACCATATGGGACATTATAAAAAGCTTTCCAAAAATAAAAATATTTTAGGTATTTCTTCTTTTGCCTTCCTGTGATATCTTTCTGCTCTTAGTGTCGTGCTACCAAAATAATGAGTTGTGTAATTAGCATCCATACCTCAGTGCAGATGAATGTACTTTTTTTTTCTAAAAAGGCATGTGTTTGTGCTTCATATAAAACAAAGTAGAAAAATCTTTGAATTACCTTAACTGTCTTTATTTTGACAGTCTGTCCTTGCCATTGTTTGAAGCAAAGCACAACTTCTTAATTCTTCTTACATGACAAAAAATTGCTCCCCTATGGACTCTATTTCAAATCTATTTTTTTTTGTTTTTTGTTTAGTTTTGTTTTGTTTTGTTTTTTGTCCTTAATATTTTACTACAATACAAGTTTTGGTGTTTGATATACACATTTTTTTGAATTTATTTTATTTTATTTTACAATATAATTCAACTTTACATATCAGCCATAGATTCCCCCATTCTCCCCCCTCCCGCCCCGCCCCTCCCCCCGGCCCACCCCCCATTTCCATCTCCTCCAGGGCAAAGACTCCCCCGAGGATTGAGATCAACCTGGTAGACTCAGTCCAGGCAGGTCTAGTCCCCTCCTCCCAGGCTGAGCCAAGCGTCTCTGCTAAGCCCCAGGTTTCAAACAGCCAATTCATATACTGAGCACAGGACCTGGTCCAACTGCCTGGATGCCTCCCAAATAGATCAAGCCAATCAACTGTCTCACCCATTCAGAGGGCCTGATCCAGTTGGGGGCCCCTCAG